>QUSE01000023.1:292523-536544 GCA_006508115.1 Apiospora malaysiana
CCCCCCCCCCCCCCCCCCCCCCCCCCCCCCCCCCCCCCCCCCCCCCCCCCCCCCCCCCCCCCCCCCCCCCCCCCCCCCCCCCCCCCCCCCCCCACCAGCTAGCTGTTGCAGTAATCTTTCCCTTGCGAGACGAGACAAGTCGATGGATGGATCAGTCAAATCAAATCTTGGATGGTGTTGTTTAGTGGGACAGCAAACACATGAGAAGGTCAGTCAGAGCTCTCGGCTTGGTTGATGTAGATTCAAGTGGCACCCAGCAGTCGTGGCCAAGAGGGGGTGGTGGGAAGCCAAAAAATCAGGGGACCAACTTGCCATGACAGGATGACGACAATTCCAGTCTCGAGACGCAAGATTTTGCATCCTCCTGCAAGATGCTGGCTAGATGTTGGCTCAGCCTCGCTAGATTGACTCTATCTCCCGCCCACTCGGATCGGGAAACAGATGTTTGTTATCTTGACGCCTCTCTCGTCTGGTAGCTCCAGCTCCAGCTCCAGCTCCAGCTTCAAATTGCCATGCGTGCAGGCAGTCGACTAGTTCTACAGTCTACCCATGCCCCCTATAACGATAACCGTCTACCGCCCTACATCGTACATACTGTATTCTGCCAATGTGTCGGTGAAGAGAGACCCAGCAACGTCTCGTATCTGGCTCCTACCCGTTTGACACCAGCATAAGCCTACATATCCACTGCGACCTCGGCTTGATGTGCAAAGGTGTATCCGTATGTATGTATTTATATCTATCCTGTGCCTCGTCGTATATATCCCGTGTGCAAATAGGGTCCCGATCCGGATGGAGGGTGGTTCCAAGATCGCGTTACCCGGCACATGCCGCCGTCCGAGAAAACGCGTCAAGAGTCAAGACCACTTACACAATTTCCTACCCCAAATATTTCTGCAACTCCCTTGATTTCCTGTCTCTCTTTCGTCAAGTAAATGCATGTCAGCTCGGAATATATAATCAAGCTGCAATAGTAGCAGGAATGGTCAGATAATAGTCTTTGCAGCATGCATAGCATAGGGTTTCTATTACGCGTCTACAGAGTATACAACAGCCAGACTGCAGGCTGGGGGTGGTTTGCAGCCACCAACCGTGGGAAAACCCTCCCAAGTCTGGTGGCCCTGCTGCCACCACCCCCTGTGGCAGCCTAGCAGTGTATCTGATAAGCTATGGCCAGACAGACAGCACATGCCCGAAGCGCAAAACTGCTGGGAAAGGAAATTTCGGGATGGTTGGAGGCGCTCCCAACCTACTCGAAAGGGTCAAGGTCTGTCGTGTGTCTGTCTGGAAAGGAGCCGGGAAGACAAAAGAGAGAAGAAATTATTAAAAAAATATATATATTAAAATGACGAAAAATGAAGCGTTGCTGTTACATGTGGCTCACCCCGGTCCCCGACCTTGCTTGTTCAGGTTGAGAAACAGAGGGCAACATTCTCTCAACTTCTCAATTCCTCTCAACCCGACAAGGTTTCTTTCTCAACACCACTGCTGCCGCTGAATTTCCTAGGCCTAGGTAGGCAGATAGAGGGCCATTGCAGGGTTCCCTGTGCCGCGGATGGCAGCCGTTCACCTAACTTACATGGTCACCTATTGTTCCCCTAAACCTATGTATTGGTCTCCATTCGGAAATATACCATCGATAGAAAGATACTAGCGGGATGGACTCGAAATGAAACACAAAGACTGCATCCATACCCATGTCGTTGTCCATGTGTTTTTCTGGGAAATAAGGAAGGATTGAAGCAAAGCAGAGCTCATCAAAAGGCCTGCGCTCTTCGGAAATGTACATCACTCATCCATCCATACATATCATACAGACTGAAGTCTCTCCGTTTCTGAGTCTCGCCGTCAACTCGTTGGTACTTTTGGTACTGTACGGGGCCGAGTCAAGCGATTGGTTGGCGGGTGATCAGCACCGACCGGTTCGCTGTACATTTTTATTTTAGCCTTTGCCAAAGCTAAAATAAATATAGCTGGCCAACAACACAACTCCGAAGGCTGGCCAGCCGAACACCAACACGACGTTGTTTGTTGATTCGGTGTTTTTGAATTCGTCGGGCGTGGCCTCGCCACATATCCAGATAACTTAGGTATTGACTCATGGGATTGGATGGGCTGCTCTCCCTCACTCCGCCATGCCCGACCCCGTCGCCCGTCGGGCTAGCAAGTGGGATTATTAACAGGTTGGTTTGCTCATGTTGAGACCTTCAGTCCTTGCAGGTTGTGTTGCAATTGGCACACGGAATCAGACGACGGATGTCGTTACCGACAAGAAGGGTCACTCATATCACCACGACGCTGCAGACTGCAGGAGCTGACTAGTTTGGCAGTGTCAACCATTTGGCGTTAACATCAGACGGCTAGTGAGTGCAGGCGTTTCTTCACCCAAAGATAGTCTTTTAGGATGACGCTGCCCGGGACCGCCAACCAGCATCGCCATACATGATTCATGGCTCCCTCTTGCATCACTGCTATTTATTGCTCATCGCTAGAAATCAGTCCGCCGATGGAGTGACGGGTGGTGGGTGATTAGGTAGGTAACCTAGCACTAGACAGTGACCTACGTAAGCTGCTAGGGGTTCTGCTGCCAGGGGTAGGGGTATCTTCGCAACACACACGGTTGAGGTTTGCCAGTGTAGAAGGTTGTGCAGGTTCCCGACTAGAAGCCTTCGATATTGCCTGACACATGCCGGACAGCTCAGACTATCTGCAAGGCAACCTCAAGGCGTTGGTCCAACTGGATGACGAGGGGGGGGAGGCGGCGATGTCATTTGTGCTACGACAGTAGCGTTCCGTTGCACGCTCTTGAACGAATTACGCAGCACGCCAGACCCTGCCCTGCTGCACCTCTCAGGAGTCAAGTTGACTCAAGGCCCGGGGGAGGGGGGGCCTCACTCGATAGAGCCCAACCCGTCGTTGCAACTCTACGTGATCGGGAATGTACTAAGTAAGGGAACGCTGAAGAAAAACGGACGAGAGTGACGTTGACTGCCCTTGCCATCCCTACCTCCCACGCCTTAAGATCGTCTTCGGGATCTCGACAGTCAACCCAGTGTAGTTTTCTGCAGGCTCCTGAAACGAATACCCCCCAAAACAAGCAAGCCGACTGTACCTGCGTATCTCGGTTCAGTGGCTGATCTGTGCCCCTCTATCGATTTGTCTCCCTTGCGTCGTTCCTGAAAGGCAAAGGCGTCAAATGAGGTTTGTCACACGCAACGTGGTAGAAACATGTTTGCTCGCCGGATGTGATGGGATTTGTCTGATTAAGATATAAGCGAAACGAATGTAGTACTCACTTCCATCATTCACGAAAGTGACTGCATGGAGAATGACAGCATCGTTTGTGGCTGCGGATTTCGTATACGTCGAGCATGCAAGCCACACATATATTGTGGCTTCAATTTGCTAACCTAGGGTGGGGTGCACGTCGACTCCAACTTCACGGGCTACAATACAACGGAACGACAAGTCGTACGCCATTACTACTACAAACATTCACGTGACAACTGCGTATTAGCCAACTTCTTCCCATTCTACCCAAAGAACTTGTGTGTAACAAACCTACATCAACAACGGCATGGAGGAGAGGGACATAGACCGTCTCCTGGAGCAGTACCTCCACCTCCTTCATGAGTACACCAGCCTGCGCGCCGAGCTGAACAAGCTGCAGACGGGCATCTACCAGAACCTCGCCCGGGCCAACTTCGCCGCTGAGCGAGGGCTGCGCTACGGCCAGGACCAGTACGATGACCGCATGCAAGCCTCCCGGCGAGTTGTCGTCGCCCCGCTCCCCTCATTGTCTGTCTGTCCTACCTTCGAGGTGGTCAGCGTAGATGCAGACACAGCTACAGACACGGATACTGCGGCGGCGGCTGTTTCGGAAAGCGAGGCAGTCACCAGTGACTTGCAGGATACTGGCAAGGAGGAGAAGGACAAGGAAGAGGACGACAAGTTGAAAGAAGCAGAACTAATTGCTTCGTCGGCAAAGGAAACGAAAGAAACGAAGTCGGGACCGAAGCCAAGGATGAATAAAGACCCCTTGCGTTGGTTTGGCCTCATCACGCCCATGCCGCTGCGACAGGCGCAAGCTCAAAGCGTCAGGGCCGTCGAGGACATCGTCCCCAAATTGGTCAGCATCAATGCCGAGATGGCCCAGGTGGAAATCGAGGTCCGGAGGGCACGCAAGAAGCGGGCCAAGGCCGAGACTGCGGCAAAGAGATCAGAGGACGTGACAAGCAAGGGAGAGGTCGCAGCTTGATATGAGTCCGATACTCGGCTCTCTGGACAGAAAAAATGTTTACCTAACTGCATTGGTATCGTCGTAAGCAGATCATCACTATTCGAATCGAGGGACTATCTAGCATTATTTTGTATTACGCGCATGTGTTGTAAAATTGTATTATGTGCCATTCCTATATAGCACAGCTCCCGGTACAAGCCAGTAATTATCAGCCCAAATTAAGTGCAGGAGATGTGCGCCATGATCCTTCCACAGTTGAAACCCCATTTAGAAACATGTAAACACTACCTAGAAATACAGGGGGTATCGAGCTATAAACATGTTAAGCTCTCATGCGTATGCGGCCCAGCCTGCATAAGGAATTAGTATGTGAGAGCCTAAAGGTATTCTCCAAGCAAGGGGAGGGCAACTTACCAGAATACAATACAGCCAGGTTCCTTTCATCAGTTGCCTGATTGATCAAATCGTTGACGGTAGCCGATACACTCAGAGTCTTGCTTAGCTTCTTCCGGACCACTTCTAGGGCGCGGTCTGCTTCACTGGGCTCATTCACCATACCCTTTTTCTTTCGAGCGTCAATCTCGTCATCGGTCGGCCCTTCTTCCCCTTCGTCGGTTCTTGGGTTTTGAAGCTTCGCCATTCGGACTGGGCTGATGGACCATGAGTACAACGGATCGTACCGTAACACATCTAGAATTGTCATGATCGTGTATGTTTCTTCCCGCAAGGCATCCAAAGTGAATTCGCAACAGCGACGAAATGCGCCTTCGGTCTTGGTTATGCCCATACCATCGACGATGTCACGTGTGAGTCGGAATGGGACAAGCTCTGGAACCGGCAAGATCCGACCCATCTCAAAGGCGACACCAAGATCAATATGGACAACCTCCCCAGACACCGAGTCCAGCAAGATGTTATGCCCGTGACGGTCGCCAAGGCCTAACACGTGCCCTAAAATGGATATAGCCGCCGTCGTGCGCGTGTATGCAGTGCGTTTGGCATACCATTCATCCGGATCAGAGAAATTCTCCATGAAGAAATATCGCATGACAGGCTGGAAGCGGTCAGTCACCTTCTTGTAGGTTGCCACTCTTGTCTCCACTGATTTGTTTTGAACCTGTGAGATCTCCTTTCGACATTGGGAGCCTTTGTAGTCCTTGGGATGGTAGCGCTCGTGCGCTGGCATCAGATACTCATGGAATGGGATTGTGTTGGGGACGAATTCGATCAAGCCGGATGATGCTGTGAGAGGCAGTACCTTGTATGTCCTGATTCCTAGGTTTCGTTGCTGTGTGGACCTATGCAGCTTAAGTACTGAGGAAGCAGCGGCAAACACCTGCTCCATGATGGCATCTTGGCGGAGGTCATCCGAACCGCCCTTTACCAGTTGCTTGAATCGGACACCGTTACTGCCGACAAGGGTGATAATCTTCGGAGCACTCACTCCCGATGCGATGCTCATATAATCTTCCAATTTGGCTACATAGGGGATCCCTGAGTAGTCTTTGCTGGCAGACAGCTCTATCTGCATCGTAGGTGGTGGAATTTTGTACCTCCCAAGATCCTGAAGAAGTCGTACTCCTGCGTTGGAGTCTTTGACCAGAATCTTCTGCCCTGCCTTATAGCGCGAAGAATCACGTTCAGTAGCCAACATATGGTACGACTTGCTGGTCTTGTCGATTGAGAGCCATTTTTCCGTCACGCTCGGTGTTTGACTGAGCTTCTTCCCCACCTTCTCCGTGGCTCTTTGGCGCGAGACTGCCGTGCTGTCTTTGTTGTTTGTTCGAGACCTCATACCAGACCATATTTGATACATCCCATGATAGGGGTGATCAACACAGATCCGATAGACAAGGTCAATGAGTAACCTCTGGAACTGATGGCTTTGGTCGACCAGCCGTGAAGTGAGCTGATTCATTAAGCCAGCGAACTTCCGCGTCGGTACCTTGTCGATATATCGCTTGACTGCTTCATTTGTCATATCCTCGTCGGAACGCTCAACCCATAGGGCAGTGAACCGTAGGGCATCGTTATTGTGTTCGTCCGAAGCAATCAATGAGAGAAGATAATTCTCCAAACTCAAGCGAACAAACTCACTTCTACTCTGCTCAACTCGACGAAGCTCTTGATCATCTAGATCCAGCCACTGCTTCGCCTTCGCCAAGTGGACTTGGTAGCGATTCTTCACCTGCGAATCTTTGGCACTAGCAACGAGACCTTTTAATTGCACAACTTCGTCGTCCTTGCCTTTTCGAAGATGTTGCAAGCGAGCAAGATCCTCGAGACCGTCAGGGTTCTGGAGCTGCTCATCACAGAACATGGCGAATTGGTGATAGACTTTTCCAGCTTCCTGGCCATCGGTTCGACCCCGAAGTTCCTTGAGGGCAGGTTGCAGATAGTTCCTCCGAATGTTGTCTGGCTTTTCTAGTTTGGCTACCGACACTTGATGGCCGATCTTTGCCAGCAGGTCACTCCGCTGGACAAAGACAGTTTGTTTTTTCAGATCCGAAGTCGCCTCAATGCTCTGAAGCATGCGAATCGAGGAAACCATTTCTTGATGATCCCACAACGCATTTGCCGCTTCTAATTTTGCTGCTGCATCAATGACAAGGCCAAGTTCCGAGCTCGGGGATATAAGGCCATTGAGCATGGTCGCGATATTAAGCGACTCCTGGGTTGCTTGATGGTAACGGTAGATGTTGGATGATAGTAACATGGATTTGACCTCTGCTAACCTTGTCTCAGGTTTACTGAACGTACCGGCAGACCGGATGGGTAGGGTATGACCAAGCATGCTCAATGTGGTTTCTCTGCATGATAAGATCTGCATGACATCCGTGTACCTATTACAATTAGCAGTTGCTCCTTTATGTTATGGCAATCAACCAACCTTCCACTTTTCATCCAATGTGATCTGGCCTCGAACGAAGCCAATATGTCATCAAGTTCTGCCACATCAGCCACGTGAAGCACATCATCCAATTCAGCCAAAGCAGCTAGAACAGCTACATTATGACGAACACTGGCTTTGCTGGTATCATGACTGACAGCATTGCGCATGATAGATCTCAGTCCACTATAGATAGACTGCCGGGCAGTGTTCATATCAACTGCCTGATAACTGCCTTGATATGCTTTATACAGTATGGCCGCGGGGCTGTTTGTAAGGGGCGGTGCCGGGATGTTCCAAACTTCAAGCCTTCTCGCATTGTTGAATGTATTTTCAACGGAGGTTGAGTCGGGGTGGGAACCCTGTTGACTCTGCAAAAGGGAGTGGGACAGTCCCGCAAGGCCAAGATCACTTAGAGTGCTGACGAGGAACCTCCCATCTGAGCTAGCCGCTGGGTCCTTCCCACGGATATGGCTGTCAAGTTGTGCTCCGCGGAAGGCGAGGCTCTTGCTGCCGGTCTTTTCGTAATCCAACCGGGCTAGTACATTATCTAGGCTCGCACTGGTCGGCAGTCCGTAGTATGCATCGGGGTCGTCTATGTTCTCGAATATATCCAACAATACGTCCGTGGAATCCTGGGCCCGAACGGCAGAGGAGCGTCGAGACTGCCGAGACCCTTCGTTCGCGGAGGACTCGACAAAAAGCAGAGCAGTTTTATGCATACCGCAACGCGCAGCAGCTGAAGCGACATCTGAGAGATCAACGTCTAACCACTGGGACCGGTCCGCTATTGAAGTTTCACCAGGAAACTTCTGGGTTCTGAGGAAGAGGAGCGAGTTGATGACGAGACTTAGATTGTCCTTGGCTTTAGAAGACGTCATCTTGAGCCATTCCTTCAAGGCTGTGGAGAAGGCCTTCTTCGCAGACTGTCGTTGGCCATGCTCGGCGAGAAGCACTAGATGGATAATATAGGGGAAAGCTGCTTCCGCGAAACCTGGGACATTCTCTAGAACCTGGGGCATGGCATCTAATATGATGTTTCCAGGGATGGACTGAATGAGATGAATCGTGACATGCTGCGCCCACGCAGGATCTTCGAGCGCTTCAGGCGAAAATACGACGCCGTCTGGGCGTGCTTCGGCGGGGACGTTATCAGACGGGGGAGTTCGGTAGGGAATCCAATCCGAAGCCGACCAGAGTTCTGGCGACAGAACCCTTCCACACGCCTCCAGCAATTCATTATCTTCCTGGGCGGAAGCCTCTGACACGATAGTCCGCAGAGAAGACTCAACAATACCAGCAGTAAAGCAATGGATATCCCCAGTAAGCGACTGCATCAGATTCAGTAGACCTTGCTCAGAGCTAAGCCCATCAGATGATCTCTGTAGGTAGTCTGTCAAGTTGGATTCACGCAGGAGGGTCAAGTCGATGTCACCGGAGGCGGAAAAACTTCTGCCAATGATGCGCGCCGCCCATACCAGGTAGTTCTCACCTATCGTTTTTACATGGGAGGAACTCTTCCAGACGGCAGTTGAGATGGCAATTGCATCTGCGTCCGAACTGACTGCATCGCTTCTGAATGAGTCGGGAAGATGAAAGTCCTTGCATAATATACCGAGAGCAATCTTTCGTGAGGTCTCGCTTAGCAGTTGAGTTCTATTTCCCTCGTCGCGCAGTATCTCGAGCAGGAGATTGCTCTCATGAGTACCTCGTTCAGCGTTGCCCGAGGATCTGACATGAGAAGCTGCATATGTAATGGCCTTGAAAGCGTCGACCTGCTTTCCATGCTCAAGCAATGGCGATTGGTACTGCTCGAGGTACTTTGAGAACCACAAATGGAACTTTTGGGCTTTACTCATCGTCTCTTTGAACTGACTTTCTTGAGTGGTACTTGCTTGACTAGACTCCAGGAACACTCTGAGAGAGGCCAATGTTGACAGAGCATAACCTGCAAGAAACGATGGTGACCCGGTCAGCGCCTTTGATCCATGTACGAGTAGATATTCTGTCATCCCAAGGGAATCATCAGCGCATTCGGGATCCACCAGGAAAGGCCTTAGAGTCTGCAGCAGCATCTGCAAGGGATATGGATCCCACGCGTGCGAGCCAGCAAGACATATCAACACACGCACTCTTCTAATGACAGAACAAGTGTGCAAGGGGCCAAGTGCTGAATGGACCAAGTTAAATAAAGTTCTTGCAACGGCAACAACAAGTGCTGGTGTCCATAGCGATGATAATTCGTACTCTGTTCGGCTACAGAGCAGCGCCAATTCTCTGCTCAAGTGCTTAGCCCTGCATATGGGTTGTTGATTGGGAGCTAGCTCAACCTCGGAGTGACCCATCCTCTTGATCTCGGCCATGGCTTCAGCGGCGTAGACAAGAGTCTCATCTTTCGACCAAGAATTTTCCACCGGACCTTCCTGATCTATGAGGAGGAAGAATTGGGCGACAATATCTGCGAAATTGATGTATACATTCTCGAGGTATGACTCTCTTCCCATCAACTTGCGAATCCGAATCTCCGCTTTCTGGGCGTTCTCGGGCTGGCGATTGCTGAAGTCGTAGGCGATGCCAAAGGCTAGAACCTTGGAGAAAGATTTCTGTACCAACTGCACAGGACTCAGGCCAAGATGCCTGGCAAGGGCTTGTAGTTCATGGTCATGACCACGCATCATCATTATCGCCGCTGCTTCCGACTGGCCATGCTTGAGAAGTTCCTCAAGGTTTGCATAACCAAATATTTCGGAAGGGATATTCTCAATCGAGTCTGCGCTGAGCCAGGTATAAAGAAGTTGCGGGGCAAAGAGCTTGAAAAGACTTTGAGAGCTCTCTAGCTGGAGTGAGCTGGCAATGTTCCGAAGACAGTAAGTCGCGTGCTTTGCTGATTCGTGAATCTGACCTGCCGTCTCGAAGATGTGATAGACGCAACGACGGAGTAAGGTAGGCCAATTCTGAGCCAGCTCCGCCAGTACATAGAGCCTGAAAGCAATACCTTCCGGGAATTCAGGGTCTGTGGGTAGGTTGTGTAGAATAGAGTCAGCGAAGACATCGTCATGCATTTTAAGGACGAAGCGGCCGAATATTATAGGAAGGCTTCTGCCAATGTAAAATTTGACTGGTACTGAGCCTTGCTCCAGGATGCCTAGGACGGACTGAATCGTATTTGGAAGATTTAACACCTCTGGATACTTCTCATCTATCATAGTCAAGCTCAGTAAGAGTCGCGCAAGAATTGCTTGAATTCTGTCCGACAGAAGGTTTCTGGGCAGGGCGGTCTTGACAAAGAATTGGTAAAAATCGCCGACTTCCTCGGAAATATCACTTCGCTTGTCAGTCCAGTTCGGCATGAGCCCTTCAATGACATCGAGTACTAGCGCGAGAGCTGTCTCGCAGCTGGAATATTTGCTGCTTGCCATTATCGTCCCAAATCGCTCGATGATTCGTTTCTGGTCATCCGGGCCAATTACAACCTCACCAGCGAGTAACTCACGGCCAAGCTGCTTACTCATCAAGAGTTCTTCATCCGACAATTCCAGAAAGCTATCAAGGAACAGCCGAGGAGCGAGCCCGGCCTGTCCAGGGTCATCTCGGAGGATTCTCAGGAGGTGTAGTCTCTGTCTTGTGTCCATATGGAACGAGCTCTCGTCGAGCATAATAGTGTCTCGTCGCGATATTTCTCGAACCTTTGACATGGTTGTTGAACGACTTTCTTGGGAACCAAACTCATCATCTAGGTCCATCGCATCCTCGTCATGCCCGCTCATCTGCTTCTCCAATTGTTCATAATCGTCCGACAGTTTGGAAAGAAAGTTGAGAGCTTGAGGCGATTCCTTGGCAAAACCAGTAATGTCGCGCTCTCCACATCCAGGGATATAAGGCCGTACAATCCTCAAGCCTCTCTCATACAAAAACCGACCATCGGCAGATAGAGAAGCAGCAGTCAAGGTATTCTTCAACAGTTCGAACATTGATGCCTCTAGGTTCTGCGTTTGTTGCGCGTGGGCCTCCGCCAGAAGCGGGAGACAGAAGAAACCGGCAGTCACAAACCCTAGGACACTTTCCATCTTCTCTGGAGAAATATGCGACGAGCCATCGCCTCGCAAATTCCATGTGGCACAGAGGGCTACTAGCTCTTGAAACCTAGGGTAAAGCAGTTCCGCAATAAGTTTCCTGACGGCATATGTATCGGACGTCTCGGCGGCTCGGGATGTCGGGGTTGCTTCGAAACATTGCAATTTCTGCGCCTTCAAATTTTCTTGCTCATCGTTTGGTAACAGAAGGAGGTATCGAACAACGTCTCTTCGCTCCAGTAACATGGCCCAGGCCTCACCGAGCGGCCCAACTATAGCCTGAGGAAATCCAGTCAGGATCATTTCAGAAACTCCACAAGCAGCACGAAGCAGATTGATAATGTCTATCGGCTCTATAAGTGCAGAATAGAATGAAATAAAGATCGGATCAGCTAGTAAGGTTAGTATTTGCATGCTTGTGCTGTCATCTTGCGGGGAAATCTCACCTGGATCCCATCTGAGGAATAGCCAGCGCACTACATGGCTACATATTGTGAAGCTGGCGCTTGGCAAGTGGTGATTCTTGAGTTGGAGTAGTTGGGTCATCAATGCAACGGAAGAATCCACCAAGATAGCAGGACCACTGACGTCAGCTGCTGTCACAATATTGTGAACATCGTCTGAGATGTCATGGAATTGTATCAGGTCTTGAGATACTATCATGTGGAGCAGGAGGCAAGCAGCACGGCACGTCCCTTGGATACTGAGATTGCGTGAAGCAATGAACCAAAGTTGCCTCCACGATGTGGCTAAGGACTCCGTATGTGAACATTCGGGTTGAGCAAGACTATAACTAATATGTTAGGAAACCCAATGAAATTTGCCAGTATATGCGAACTTACCTCGCAGTGGCAATCATGGCCCAAACTGAGATGTTTGTGGTTTTATGAGATGCCAGGTTGGTCAACGACGACAGTGTTTCAACCATAAAAGTCTCGGTGATTCGGACGTTTGCAACAAAGAAAGGAATGACTTGCAAGGTAGCGAGTTGCACATCGGGGTCAGGAGATAACAGTCTTTGTCGAATCCGACTATAACCTGAAGCCATACGGCGCTTTTTTCTCGGTTGGTCAGGCTCATCCTCATCTCGGGGCTGTGTCAGCTGTGACGCTCGCCATAATGTGGCTTCCATGAGTGATAGGGTATGCACGACAGCCCATCTTCTTTCCGCCTCGACTTTATGGGGACGGAGACTGAACACATGGGTGGCTAGCGATTTCTGATGTCGAGGGGCTGCTGAATAGGACAAATCGTCCTGCTGTAGCTGACTGCGACTATCTCTGCGGGTGTATGCCGACCAGAGCGTATCACATAAGTCTTCTAGGCTGGCGACTACTGTGGGATCATTCTTCTGGATCAAGCCTTCCAGCTGCATATTCATGCTGTACAGCGCCTTGAGCATCTCGATTTGCAAATTATTGAGAAGGGCGTCATCTTTGGAAGCAATCTTGGCTTGCCACCAACGACCAATGAGGGGAACCAACTCCACCGCTATCGATCCTGCGTGTTCGATGTCGTTCGTTTGAGCATAATCCAGGGCCACGTTGATAACAGAGAAGGCAATCTGAAGGCTCGCAGCCACACCAGATGACGGTAGCTTAAGCACTTTAATACCGATAGACGATATGTCTTTGACCCGCTTCTGCAGCGGCGCATTGGTTGCTGATATCAACAGCAAAAGGCAATTCAGAAGGTCGTGGAGCCGGCTCTTTTCCAGGTTGTTGCCGCCGCGTTGAGTGGTCGATCCTGCCGTGGACCGTGGAGTCGAAGATGCCATGGAGAAGGTCATCTGGGCGGTAGGCGCCGGTGACGATCTGTGGGGATCAGAATCTGTGTCTCCAGCGTCTATAGAACGTGCGATGGTCTGCAAGCTAAAGTCGATGCAGTCGTACCAGCCTTCAGCTTCATACGTCGCAAGGAGTTCCACGTTTGCCGGGTGGCTCAGCAGAGCTATGAGGGCCTTGATATATCCATGTGTAAGAGGCTCTACCGGGTCTTCGTCAGGACCAGGAAGGGTTTGAGTGATGTGGTCAATGATTGCTACTAGTGTTTTTCTCTTGAGCCTAGAAGCCCCAGACTCGACGACAACTCGTAGGGCTTCTGCACATTTTGCCAGCTTTGCCGGAGCAGTTGATCGAGCGGTCTTTTTAGACCCATGATAAGCCTGTTTCTCAGAAAGGGCACATCGAAAGAGGGTATCAAGAATTTGGTGGTAGTGTTTGTCATTGAGAGCAGACCTGCCTGGATTAGCATTGTTGAATGTATCGTGGGCCTGTTGGACCTACAAGTCGGCTGCCTTTGTCTTCTTGCTGAAGAAGAATATGAGATCTGCATGGCCATGAATGAGTGACGCGTCGCTCTAAATCGACCCAATTACCCAATACTAACTCACCATCTAGAGCTGCTTGGCGATCTTTCAGATTTCCATTGTCGATTGTTTCTGTGTCACTTGGTGTCAGTATATATGGCCAGTTTTATCTGATGAGAAGGGTATAACTCACGCCGCACATCTTCTATGCTTTCTCCCCTGACCCTAGTGGATGGGGCCATAGTGACTTGCTTCAAAACAAGTAAAGGAGAGTGAGACCAATTACTTCAGACTACCGCATTGCATCATTGATATCTGGTCATACGATGTTTCTTTTGGTGCAAATAAGAAGCTTCAGTAACGCAGTATCGAAGAAGACTATGCGCATAGGTGCATTTTCACTTGGGCCTGCAGTAACTAAGTCGGTTATGTTGGTTGGTTGGCAAACAAGATGAGAGATCCTGCCTGTAAGGCTCGGGGACAATTGACTTGCATTCAAGTGTCCTTGTCGTCAAAGGTAAGGCTGCAGCTTACTTTGCCTTATGTAGGAACTTAAGTTATGGTCAAGATTCCCACTTCAGGCTTGAGCTTTCACCTCGTCAAATTGATCCATTGGCCTGGGAAACATTGAGGGAAAATGAATGATATATGCAGGAGCCTCTTATATCTTAACTGCATCAAACTGCTAGGCGCGAACCTTCCCATCAGCGGATTACTTTCCAGACTTTAATAAAAGGTACTTATTAAGCCTGAGTTTAGTTTCAGCCCTCTAGCTACTGAGAGCAGTCACCGTTGCATCGCTGGGAAGGCACGGCAGAACCCTCACCACCTTCCGAATCAAGTGGGATCTTTGTTGACTTTCGGGTGGAAAGAGCTGCGCTAGACAGCTTGACCCCTGTCAAAATTTTATTGAGCCAATCATCGCCTGGCGCAACTGAAAGAACTGACCGTAGCTTCCAACACGTCCATTTCCTCCTAGTGTTGTGAAACCTGCGTCACTGTAGGCCTACATCGCAACCGCCAGGACAACAACCGACGAAACCGCAGCTTTCTTTCCAATTATCCGATCGCCGTTCGAGACTCCCAGAAAACTTACGACCGAATTCATCGACACTCCTTTCTGGCGTCGCAGCGAATCCCCTGCCTCTACTGCCTCCCGAGGGGCAGTTCTTACTACCTGTGCGACTGCGCCATGTTACAATAAGAAGCCGCACCCGACAATGGCTGATACCGGCCGCGGGCTGTTGGAAGCCCTGGATGCTTTCCAAAGGAATCTATTGTCGTTGCAGGAGCGTCCTAAAGAGGAACGGCTCGATCTGCCACAATTAATTGGCCCGTCGCTAGAAGAGCTGGGGGGCATATTTAAAGGGCTTTTGGACAAGCCGGCAAGGAACAAAACCAGTCGCGATGCCATCCTAAAGGGTAGGTGGGATTCTTCTGAAGGAAACAAGAACGAGGTTGCGGTGGCTAACTGCTGATAAAAAATATAGGCGAGGCCGAGATCCACGGGACGGAGTGGCGCCTCAACGAATCCTACCAGGAGATGATGCTGCAAGTTGCCGATGATCTCGACCTAGACGAGTTGGAGGCGGCCCAGCTCCTGATGGATTCCGAGAGAGATGAGAAGACGAACGGACGATCCCGCCGATTATGCGCCATCATTCGATTTCACCGACAGCGAATGTTCATCCTCAACATCATCAGGCTTCTACTAGATCTGTCGAGACTCGGTGAGGTTCCCGAAGAAATCGAGGACTGGCTGGGTTCCAACGTGGATGAACTGATTCTCGGGATTGGTCCCTCGACCAAGACGCCAAAACTCTTACCGCGATGCATGGCTGCCATGCGTGACATCCGAGCCCAACTACAAAAAATATTCGACACAGTGCTTGGAGCTCAGGTTCGCGGAAGCGCCGACCAGAATGAGTTCCGTGAGATCATTGAATACTCCCGATACAGCCTTGTGCAGCAACACGAGTTACTTGCCGTGATTGCCTGCCACTGCATTGATCGGCGAGTGGGTACCACCCAAGACTTCACTGAATTCATAGCAGCCCTGAGGAAGATTGATAGATACGACTATTCAACAGGTGCGTCTCATACATAGAAACCCGTCCCGTGTTGTTAAAAGGCTTCTGACATGTTATACCAGTCCACCTCTTCCCTGTTTTGGGTGCTTTCATTAGCGTTTTCGGTTCTACAGAAGGCAACGGCGATCTGACTACAGCTAGACAGCTGAATGACATTGTATGTCAAACGTCAGAGGATGATTCTCGATCATTCGTGTGTCTGCAGGCTGCTGTCAAGGCGTGGTGGCTAGCTGAATACAGTGGCTGGTACGTCGATGCCACCCACAGTGCTGGTTTGCCAGTCGATGTTATCGACAGGGAAGAGACACAAAGATCCAAGCTCTTCATGGAGTCCTTGAAAGACGGGGCTCTTGACATGATCCTTGCTGTGACAGCCGATGTTAAGTCTTCTGACTGGCAAGATCCTGCTCGGGTAGGCATCCGTCAGTGGCTGCAGAGGAAATCGCCTTCCCTTCCTGTTGATACGGTTCCTTTCTCTGAAGTGTTCCAAACCTGCCTCGCAACACAGATCGAAGTATTCGTGGATGCCTCAATTTCAAACCTCCCCGATATTCTCCGCAAGCTTCGCACCGAGGAAGATGAGCAGCGCCAGATGAAGCATGGACAAGAGCAAGACCTAGATCTAGAAAGATTCCTCTTGATCATTGCATACGCTTACGAAGGTCGCCCCGATGCAGCGGGCGAATTTTGGGCAGATCCCGATAGCAACCTTGCAGGGTTCTTGCAATGGGCATCTCGAAGGGCATCTACCCCGCTAGTAAGCGCCTTCTGCGAGATGCTTCTTTCTTTGTCCGAGGACTCTGAATGCGCAACCGCAGCTCACGAATTCCTTCTGGATGACGCACATCATGCTACCGGCAAGATGAGGAAGAGCTCGTCGCTCAGCTGGTCGCAAATCCTCAAAGAGCTCGAATTCTACACGCACAAGATCAGGGAGAAGCCTACGGCGGCGCAAACCCAGGCATACAAAGCTGGAAAATATCACGATGAACAGGCAGAGACGGAGCCCGAATTTTACATGATGCTTGAATGTTATCTGCGACTGATGACGACACTCGCTCGCCAAAGCGAACAGGCGCGTATGTTTCTACTGGAATCAGAGAAGCCTAAGCTGGTAGAGTTGTTGTTCCAACTTATCAGCAGCCCTGTCTCGTTTCGGCTGAGGGCCTGTGCCTTCCAGGTCGTGAACTCCCTTTTATCTCGCAAGACGCTCGCAGAAAGCAGAAACATGTGGGAATATCTTGACTCCTGTTTGAGTGGATATTTCATGTCACCCTCGATGCTTAAGGCACAATCTCCGTCATCAAATGCTCCGATACCCTCATACTTCATGGAAGCCATGTTTGAGGACATGAGTCCCCGCTTTGAGGAGGTTCTTTCATTTATGCAGCTCCTCGGCGGTCTGCTCCGTCTACCCGACGGCTACGAGTTTCTAAACGATACCCTGCCATTTCCAGAAGACCTTGGTGCAACATTCCGAACACGTGCTGGAGTTGAGCCCTATCTCGATTACTCCTTGGGTCATGTGTTCGCAGTGAAGTCACAAGAAACGTCTGATGTGATACAGCAGAGGATCCTGCGATATGAGTGTCTCGAACTCGCACTGACGTGCCTTTCGACCTTCAATGAGGATCTGATTGTGTTTGGCAATGAAACCAATATCCCAGTCGATGCCGCCATATCAACATCAGACCTCAGATCTTATGTCACACTACACCCATTTGCGCGGGTGATGGAGTGGATGTATGATAGCCACTTCGTCAAGGCTCTTATGAGCACCATTCACCAGGAATCTGACGATATTGGCAAGGCTGCCCCAGACTCACCCCTTATGTTGAGCATCCTTCGCGGCATAGAAGTGATACTCAAAGTACTAGATCTTCAGGCAACCTACCTGGACGTGGTTCGGTCTATTGTCAAACCACAAGCTAAACAGTCGAGCCGATCGTTAGCGATTCCGTCATCCAACGCAGCTTTCGCTACCATTGAGGATGGTATCATGACAAATTTGAACATCGTCTCTGATCTTGGGCACTACTGCGGCCTTGGCAATGCTGATCTTACTAATGCAAGCTTGAAGTTGCTAGAAAAGATCTCAACTTCACCAAGGATCATTTCAGCATGGCAGATGGGACCTGGCCGACAAATTCGTCGCAACATTGCCATTGTAGCTCTCGAAGAGAATGGCGACGCCGAGACCATTGCTGGTGCTTTCATGGCGGAGCTAGATGTGCCCTTCGACCATTTCCAGAAGGGTGATGGGTCCAACTACCAAAGCAAGATGTTCATACTCGATTTCCTCTCTTCGACTATTCGCGCCAACCCGGGCCGGCCAACCGTGGCCCATCTTCTTCTTGGGTTTAGTTGTGGGGTTGAAACGCTGAGTATCAGAGCTGAAAGCGCATTCGACTCAGGTGCTTCGTTATTCCATCACTTGGTGGGCATTGTCACCCAAGTGCCTATAAGTGACGACGACGGCATGCAAAGCTGGCTCATAGCCTTGAAGCACAAGGCGATGAAGGTTCTCCAGGCTCTCTGGAGCTCCCGTTTGTCTGCAAGCTTTGCTCTTGAGCAGCTTAGAGCCAACGAGCTTCTTTTCCACTTGTTAGCGGCAGGGTTCGTGCTCCAGCCCGATGCTATCTGGGATGGCGCAGATACATCTGCTGGCGCAGACTTTTTGGTGCAACCAGGAGCGCAGGGCTATGTTGACTATCTCTCGATGCGAGCGATGGCCCTGGAGTACATTGCATACGAGCTTTGTAGTGTTGCCCAGAGCCATCAACCTGCTCTCAAGCGCCGCATTTTTGATGCTCTAGGAGGACAGATCCCTTTGGACAACGGTGAAACCATACCAGTTCCTTCGGTCTTTGACTTCAACGATGTTCTTTCGAAAGAAACCGACTTCTTAGTTCCGCCTCCAGTGCTTACGGCCTATAAGGATCTCGACTTGCGTGCCTGCCTCGAGGAGAGTGGCGAAGGAATCCAGGCCTACAACCTGGGCAAAGTGAAGGAAATTTTACTTTTGAAGCGGAACCAGACGCGTCTTTCAGGTCAGCTGGTGCCTCAGCAAGAACTCGCCCCCATCGAAGCAGAAGAAGGCTTGGTACAAACATATATAGCCTATCTCAATCGCTTCAGACAGGTCAAGATGTATAATTACAAAGTCCTCCAGGCTTGGACCAAACTGCTAATGGTTATGGCGGAATCGAATGACCTTAAAGGCACCAATCGGGTGTCCTTCATCCTGCAGACCTTGCAAGCCATTCTCCCCAGCCTCGAGCTGTATGGTGCTGAACTCCCCGAGGCCGCCTACGAGCTGGCAAACCTGGCGAAGGTGTTACTCTTTACTTTGGATTTCACGTCTATTGCACACAACGACAAGCAAAGCCGGGCCATTGGAAGCCTGGTCAGCGATAAGCTTTTCCAGCTATTGCAAATATGTCTCGATGCTATAGCGAAATGGTCAGGGACTCCGGAACTGCGGACAGTCTACTATAGCATCTGCTTCCGGTATATCACGACACTCGTGGACCATGGTAAGGACATCCTGTCGGGCAACCAGGATGCAGCAAAGTCAATACAGGCCTACGGTGAGAGACTCATCAACGTGGTCTGCGATGATGCCTATAGTGGCAACGCTGGGTGTCAAACGGCGGCTCTAGTGTTGCTCGGTGCTCTGGTCAACCTTGGCAAGCACGAAGCAGACAATTATATTGTGGAGATGCTGAACCGCCTCAACTTCATTGGTGTTCTCGTTGATTCGTTACGCAACGTTATGGATGATTGGGTAGAGATTCATCGATCCGGTACGTAATCGTTCCATGTTTATACTATCGAGAAGCAAGAGCTAATACGTAATGCAGGGAACGACGAGCTCAAGATGTACGAAAACGCAAAGTTGGCGCTCCTACTCCAGTTGTGCCAGACACGCGATGGCGCCAAGCATGTCCTCCACAGCAATCTCTTCCGGGCGATTGATCAGTCGGGTCTGTTTGCTGCAGACCCCGAACTGCAAGTCAATTCATCGGATCCGCGGGTGCTGGAGAACCACTATACCCTCCTGGTGCAGGTGATGCGCATCATCGGGGCGTCGATTGTCAGCCGCGGTTCCCACAATGTGCTGCAGGGCAGACGTTTCCTGACCGAGCATAGAATGCTTGTAACTCACGTACTGAAGAGGTCTCAGGGCATTGGCGCTAGCGGCAGTAAGAGTGATGCCCAATTGGAGGACAAGATCGAGGAACTGGCCGAGGCATTCATGGTCTTGATGTTAAGGACAGGGTTTATTGATGTAAGTTTGGCCGCCCCCGGAGCTGTAGAGAGCCGCACCCGCGTGGCGCTTGGTTGGCACGCGACCTGCCTGTCTGGCTGACAGAAGCTAACCTGTATTTACTATAGTACGAAGAAGGCGCATCTCAGACACAGCACAAGCCTAGTTCGGTCATTTTCCACTAGGCAGTCTGTCTGTCTGCCCTGCCTCGATGAGGGAGAGTTGTCGCAAGTTGCAAGATGCAAGATTAAAAACCAGCGCATGTAGAAGGATCACGATAGATTTGTACACACACCCATGGTCAAGCGAGGGAAATGGGTGAAAATGGTTCTGTTAGTTAATGATGCGCAGCGGCGTTGCTTCTTCGGGCTTCTCCGGACCAATGAGAATATCGACGGGGAATTAATTTCTTGAACCTGATTTTGCCGTTAAAGCGCAAGAAAGCGCAGGAGAGAATTCTAGAAAGTCGCATGCTACCCTACCCTACCACCTACCAATGCGAAGTGAAGTGAAGTGCGTTGTGTCGAGAAAGACCCTAGGCTAAGAGGATCAGCCAACTGCTACCTACTAGGGCATAGATTAGACCCAAGGAGGGAATTGATTACAGAATGGTGACAAGCTGGGGTTTGGTAATGGGAGGGTAATTGCTGTAATTGTTGGCAGCGTTTGTATCTTTGCTACGATATCCGTGTCGACGGCTATTGGCCACAGGCATGCATAGGGGATCCCTAGCTGCTTGGCGCGTCTTGGCGCGTCTTGGCAGGCTTCATTTGCAACGATAGGCTCGCGCGAGGGAGGCGAACAAGGAGAAGGAAGCCTGCAAGTAGAACGAACGCCTTGCTCGAAGCGGCAGCTCAGGCCGTGTCGGATCTGGGCATTCTTAGGCGTTCTTGTCAACCTACCCCGGAATGGTATCGCTCGCCCGACTTGCCCGACCCAGGTCTGGGGCAACCCGCCTAATAACGGAGTCTGCAGGGACTACTGGCAGACTGGGACTGGGTAACGTGCAGCATCTGCATGTACTCCAGTGTCCAGCCTGTATGTACAATGAGAGGTCATGTACAATGTACAGGCCTGTCATTCCATTGACCACGGCGACTTACTCGGTGACTGATAACAGATGGGCTAGGCACTCCAGTCTGCCAGCTGAGCCCAGTACGACTATCCGCCGAGTGCTTGGCGCCGTTGGCTTGACACAAGATTATTGATTATGCCGAGCTGATAGCGTACTTGTGTGCCGTGTCTTATATTATACCTTCTCTCAGCCTCCTGCTTCTCATGCTATTCTTCCCCCTCCTCTTCACTTCCCTCTGCCGTCGCTTCCGTCCATTTTGCTTGTGTGGACTGGTTAGCCAAGTGGAAGACAAGAGAATAAGAAGAACCAAGCTGCTGCTAAGCAAGCCAACCGACACCTGCGTCGATTTGGCAAAGGCTTGACCTCGAGGTAGCGAGTTACCCAATCCCGCTCAACACAAGCACGAGCACGTGTACACCCGCAGCCAACTGCGACAGGCATGGCCGTCATTCACCGTTCCTCGTCGTCCAACGACGGGAAGTCGGGCTCCCACAACAATGCCTACGACACCGAAAAGGGTGGCGCGCCCTACGACGGCGTCAACAACCATGACCACGGCTACGGCGTCGAGCAGCCCATCGGGCACATCCGCGGCATCGAGACGTCGGAGGAGACGTCGCTGCACCGCGGGCTCAAGGCTCGCCACATCACCATGATTGCCATCGGTGGCGCCATCGGTACAGGACTGATTATTGGCACCGGCAAGGCTCTCGCGCAGGCCGGGCCCGGTTCCGTCTTCATCTCGTACACCATCGTGGGCTTCATCGTCTTTCTGGTCATGGCCGCGCTGGGCGAGATGGCGGCGTGGCTCCCCATGTCAGCTGGTTTCACTGGTTACGCTTCCCGGTTCTGCGATCCTTCGCTTGGCTTTGCTCTTGGCTGGAGGTACGTACTTGGCATGCACAGCCCACCCCGGGAACCCGAAGTTTCCAATTCCCCGCGATTCTCGTTTTCTTTCTTCCCCATTTCCCCCGGAATTTTCCATTGTTTGTCTTGTGGTGCGCACATGGCACTATTGCGTGCAAGTGGCAGTCCCAGCGCCTTGGCCCATGCCTAAGCGCTACCCCAGACTCCCAGTTTACCCCACCGTGGAGAAGAATCGTGGTGTTTGGCCCCCAATTTACTCCAAAAAATGGTTTGCTATTTGCACACAGTTATGTAACAAGTTTGTCCTGCGCGCAACCAAGCCTTTCCTCGTAATGAGATCGGCAAATTGGGCGGAAAAGGGGAAGACTGAGAGAACGAGAACAAGAAAGAGAGAGAGAGAGAGAGAGAGAGAGAGAGAGAGAGAGAGAGAGAGAACAACACACACACACACACACACACTGAGAAGGCGGGCGAAAGAAGGCCTTGGCTAACTAAATTTGTTTCAACAGTTACTGGTTCAAATACATCATCGTAACGCCCAACCAGCTTACCGCCGCTGCTTTGGTTATTCAGTACTGGCTCCCTCGCGACAAGGTCAATCCGGGAGTATGGATCGCCATATTCCTCGTCATTATTGTTTGCATCAACTACTTCGGTATCCGCTTCTTCGGTGAATTTGAGTTCTGGCTGTCCAGTTTCAAGGTCATTGTCGTTATTGGTGTTATGATCCTGACTTTGGTCATTGCCCTTGGCGGTGCTCCGGACCATGACCGAAGAGGCTTCCGATACTGGCAAGACCCTGGGTGAGTACCAACCGACAAGTATACTCCTATTACATGGCCATCTCAACTAACAAATGGATTGACTAGTGCTTTCAAGCCTTACATTAAGAGCGGCTCGGCTGGCCAATTCCTCGGTTTCTGGAGCACCATGGTCACGGCCACATTTGCCTACCTTGGCACCGAGTTGGTTGGTGTGACCGTGGGAGAGGCTCAGAACCCTCGCAAGACGGTCCCCCGTGCCATCAAGTTGACGTTCTACCGAATTCTGTTCTTCTACGTCATTTCCGTCCTCCTGATTGGCATGTGTGTCCCGTACAACTCCAAGGACCTCGTCTTCGCCAACTCCCAGGCCAACAGCGCTGCTGCCTCGCCTTTCGTCGTCGCCATCCAGAACGCCAAGATCCAGGCTCTGGACCACATCCTGAATGCATGTATCCTCGTCTTCGTCTTCTCCGCAGCCAACTCGGATCTGTACATTGCCAGCCGAACACTGTACGGCCTTGCTTCTGACGGTTCAGCCCCCGCCTTCTTCCGTAAGACGAACAAGAACGGCGTGCCAGTGCCCGCTCTTGCTCTATCGGCCTGCTTCGGCTTTCTGGGCTTCATGAACGTGTCCAGCAACTCGGCCACGGTATTCGGCTACTTTGTCAACCTGACCACCATTTTCGGCCTGATGACTTGGATCTCCATCCTCGTCACCCACATTTGGTGGTGCCGCGCCCGTAAGGTCCAAGGCCTGACAAACGCACAACTGCCCTACGTCGCGCCTCTGGGTATCTACGGCTCCTACGGCGCTCTCTTCATGTGCGTCCTGATCGCCCTCACCAAGAACTACGACGTGTTTGTGGGCGACTTCAAGACCAAATACCCCACCTTCATCACGGGCTACCTGGGTATCCCCGTCTACCTCATCGCCATCTTCGGCCACAAGACCTATCTCTGGATCAAGAGCGGCCGCACCGCCTGGCCCAAGGGCGTGTCCGCCCACGAGGCCGACTTCTACACGGGCAAGGACGTCATCGACCGCGAAGAGGAGGCCTTCCTCGCGGCCAAGGCTGCTCGCGATGCCGAGAAGGGGCCTGATGCTGGCGGCGAGTTCTACCGAAAATTCGTGTCCTGGCTCTTCTAGAGGCTTGGATAGATTTGTTAGTGTATTAGCCAACGGCTTTTCAGGGCGTGGCAGTCGGCTTTATATTGTTTGCGAGACTTATGTAGCCCCCTAACATGACTTATCTATTCCCATGAAGATAGATTAGATAACGCATATTATGACGATAAAACAGAACGTTTCTTCCACATTCTCACCTTTCTCATGGCTGTGACTAGTTTAAACTATCGCTGTCGGATGTAAATATGTTTGCGGGTGTTTGTTGCTTCTCGAGAAAATAACAGAATCACGATCCTCTTGGCTAGGGCTACGTGGACAAGGTTGACTTCAGGGGCGGTCTCAGTTAAGGCCCGGGCCGTTTTTATCTTTGGCTTTGTGTCGAACGACGCCTCTCGTTTTGAGGTCACTTCTACAAGTCTAGTTCAGATGATGACTTGTCTACTAATGAATATCTTTAGGTTTACCATCAAGGTATCAACGTCCCCAGTTCAGAATTCGTGGTATCCCTATTCCCTTCTTGGATGCGACTGAGTATAATAATGGACATCCATCTATCTTACTAGCTTCTGAGACACACTTCCATGACCAGCGACCGACAGCCAGAGCATCAAATGCTACGAATTCTGACGCAGTGTCATGAGTGCTTCTGCCATGTGCTCCTTGACCATGGGGGACGTGATCCTGTTCTCCACGGTCGCGGCGATACCGCGAATCGACCCGGCCGTATGTTCATACCTCCGCTTTACCCCCGGCGGCGTCTTTACTAGGAGATCGGCCGTGAGCTGAAGCACGTCGACCCAAAGCCGCTGCAGAGCTTCGGGGGCGCCCGTGGTGTCCGGTACGCTGTAAGCAGCGACGCCCGTGACCAGGTCTAGCCATTCTTCGGGGATGGTGGTTTGGCTCTGGGCCAGCGTCATTAGCAAGAGGGCTATTTGCGACCCGAGCTCGCATTCGTGGAGGTCAATGCCCGAAACCGCCGACGAGGTGCGATTCAAGGTCATCAGCAGGTCTTTGCTGAGAGTCGACCACCCGGCGTGTTCCAGTAAAGATCGGATACCTTCTTCAGTCTGCGTCACGCCTTGCAAGACACCAAGGACGAGGGCGCGGTAGCCAATGCTACCACCGCTTGAGCCTGAACTTGTTTGGTACAGCTCCACGAGCAAATCTATAAGACTGATGGATTCGTTTCGCAAAATCTCTCCGTCGTCCTCTCGGAGCCATTCCCCGAGCACGCGGAGTGCCGCAAGAAGCAGAGGATCCTCGGATGGAGACTCGTTCTGCTGATCCCAAGCCAGCGTAAGATGGGACCCAGCCACGGTATGGGACTTGCCGTACCGGGTTTCCGGGTGTAGCCCCATGGCTCCAGCCACTGCAGCGTCCCAGCGATCTCTGAGGTACTCCATGATGACTGATAGTGATTCAGAGATTGCTCGGTTGAGCTTCAGTAGGAGGTCTGGTGGCATCCGGAACGTGGCTGTGAAATTAGATGTGTTGCTCTCGGCACCAAGCTCTGCGTCCATCTGTTGGAGAAGGAAACTGATGAAATAGGACAGGATCAAAAGTGCCGATGTGAGTCTGGTCGATATGGCCGGGTATTCGGGGGTATTGAGATTCGACAACAGAGAAGGGAGGGTCGCCTTGAGGTCTACGATGATTAGACTGATCAAAAGGTATGAAAAAGGATTCTCTGAGTCGGACTGGTTGCTGAACAAGAGCCCGGGGACAGAGTCTGAATATGTAATCAGAAGACGTGCGGTACAGTTGGTGTAAGCCTCTCGGCCAGCGGCTGTAGGTCTGGAAGTCGCGAGATTTCTTATGAGCTCGATCAGCGACCCAAGCCATTGTGGGCTCGTGGGAACCAACTGTAAAAGGAGTTAGCCGCGGCTATCATCAAGGAGGCATGGCAGCCAGTAACTTACATCGTCATCGAGACGGCCGAGAGCTTTATCGATAAAATCAAGCAGAGTAACAGCATCAGTTCCCTTATACGATGCAATCAGAGCAGATATCGTCTTGTCAATCCGATCTTTCAGGTCCATACGGTTTCTTGTATTAGAGGCAGCAGCATGCAGCCATGACCAGGACAGGATAGCCAGTGTATATGGTTGTTTTGGGGCAATTTCTATCAGGGGCGTCCAGTCTTCAACTTCTGAGAACGCTCTACCGCCTTCAGGCTTGCTCACTATTGTGAGTAGCGTCTTGACTATAATATTTGTAGTCTCACCGGAGCTAAGGACCGTCAGTTCATATCATTGTCTCACGAGCATAGAGTTATGGGCACCTACCTGCACAGAACAGCCTCAGTCAGCCTGGGTATCCGCCCGACCAGTTTAGTATGGGTGAGTGCCTCGGCTGGGAGAAGCACGGTGAAGGTGTAGATAACGTTGGTAGCGAGATCCAGCATCTCCTTAGCATCGGCTTGCTTAGAACCCGGTTTTGCGCCGGTTTTCAGCAGCCGGTCGAGGAACTTGACGGATATAGAGTCCCACAGCGCGACAATGACCTCTTTATTCTCTCGAACCTCCTCCGAGTTGTCCAGTGTCGACTTCAACAATGCCAAGCCAACAAATCTGGATGTGTCATCCTTTGCCCTCAGAAGCTGTTGAATCTTGTCAACCTGCTCAGTCTGAGGAGGATTTGGAGTGGGGCCGTCCTCATGGCTTTCTGAAGGGTTGCGAAGAGAATCCATGGCTTAGACTTTCGGCAGCGTACATATGGCAGGCTCGCTTCCGAAATTCAAAGTCACGTCAGCAAAAGCGAGAAAATTATAATAAGTATGATCGCAATCTGCTCTCACGAGGTTGTCGTCGCCTTTGTGGAGCAGCTATTCTTCTTCGACAAGTTTACTCAAGGTTACTGATGGACTCTAGACTCTGGACTTTGGACTCTGGATGCAGATGGATCTGTGACGGTCACACGCTAGCAGAAAACGGAGTAACAGCCCAACCCCGGTCTTGTTACAACCTGTGCCACTGTGTGTGTGTGTGTGTGTGGAGACCGTCAATCGTCAATCACCACCAACATGCGACCCTTGTCCCCACAGCCTCGTCGCAACCGGAGACAGACATTCAGCCCTCTCAGCTTGACCCGGAGCTGAGCCCCCCCATCTAGAACCAAATCACCACATTGCAATCGCGACATGGCTGGATACTCTGCCAGCTTGCGACGATGGCTAGCAGGAACCTAATCAGCGGCGAACCCGGGGCATCGACCCCTTCCACCTCCACATCCTCATCGTCACATGCCGCCTCCAACCTCCCCCGGTCGCCCCTGCATCAGCAGCACGATAACTTCGACAGTGACGAAGAGAACGACGATATCGACTTCCTCGACCCCGAAGAAGACACCGGCGTCTTCGAGAACGACCCTCTCGACGAGGAGCCCATCAGCTTCAAGCGGAAACAGAAGCAGAGCGTCTTGGCCAAGCCCGCGCGCCTGTTATCGGCGATAACAGGCAACCGTCTTGGCGGCACTCAGTCGCCCGCGCGATCGCCGCACTCGTTGTCCGGTACGAACACACCAACACGCCCACCAGGGATCGACACCACGAGGAGTGAAAACGGAAATGGGATGACACCTTCGAAAGATGGGGTGCCGGTCGATTGGTACCAGGAGGGACCCGGGCGGCGCGTCGGCTACGAAGACATGACAGCCATTGATTGGATCTTCGAGTACACAAAGGAGCGCCAGCGACTTCGGGTGCTGTATTCGAGCGCATCGGGCCTTCTTGGATACGTACAACAGCTGCTCGATGCCAGTCAAGTCTGGGTCGTATTGGTGCTGACTGGACTTGCGGTCGGGATTCTGGCCGCTGGTATAGGCGTTACCACCGACTGGCTTGGAGACGTGAAGGTCGGGTACTGCTCGTCTGGCAAGGACGGCGGCGCATTCTACCTCAACAAAGATTTCTGCTGCCTGGGATACGACCAGGGCGAGAAGTGCCTCGGATGGAAACCCTGGGCGACTGCTCTCGGCGTTGGGAACGCCGGCGGGAGGTGGTTTGTCGGCTATTTTTTCTACATTCTATTTGCAGTAACCTTTGCGCTCTGCTCCAGCATCCTGGTGCAAGAGTACGGTATCTACGCAAAACATAGTGGTATACCAGAAATCAAGACCGTCTTGGGCGGGTTTATCATCAAACGGTTTCTAGGGGTTTGGACTTTGATCACCAAGTCTTTGGGCCTTGTAAGTTCCGAGAAACTCTCATCATTTATCTGACGATCAAATCGCTGACATCTAAACAGATCCTCGCAACTGGATCTGGCATGTGGCTCGGAAAGGAGGGTCCTTTGGTTCATGTCGCTTGTTGTTGCGCGAACCTCTTTATCAAACTCTTCCCCAATATCAACAATAATGAGGCTCGCAAGCGCGAAGTGCTCTCGGCGGCGGCGGCATCAGGCATATCTGTCGCTTTTGGGTCGCCAATTGGCGGTGTGCTCTTCTCCCTCGAGCAGCTGTCATATTACTTTCCCGATAAAACCATGTGGCAATCTTTTGTCTGCGCCATGACCGCTGCAGTCATGGTACAAGCCATTGACCCCTTTCGATCGGGGAAGTTGGTCTTGTACCAGGTCAAGTACACATCACATTGGCACGGCTTTGAGATCGTTCCTTTTGCTATACTCGGTGTCATTGGAGGCATCTACGGTGGTCTTTTCATCAAGGCCAACATGCGCGTGGCGCAGTGGAAGAAGACCACAAACTTACCTTTGCCTGGCCCTCTGATCCAGGTTGGCATCGTGGCATTCCTTACGGCTCTGATCAATTATCCAAACTTTTACATGCGGGCTCAGAACTCTGATCTCGTGTCTCAACTTTTTTCCCAGTGCTCGCAGATGCTCGATGACCAATTTGGGCTCTGCAAGACGGGCGCTGCGACTGCAGGCACCATTATACTACTCCTTTTCGCCGCCGTTCTTGGCTTCTTCTTGGCCTCCATTACGTTCGGCCTACAGATACCAGCAGGTATTATCCTCCCCTCTATGGCCATTGGTGCTCTTACAGGGCGTGCCGTCGGTATCATTATGGAGATCTGGCAGCACAATCATCCGGGCTTTATCGCCTTTGCGTCCTGCGAGCCCGACATCCCCTGCATCACGCCCGGCACATATGCCATCATCGGCGCCGCTGCGACGCTCGCCGGCGTCACCCGGCTGACCGTCTCCATCGTCGTCATTACCTTCGAGCTGACGGGCGCCCTGACCTACGTGCTCCCCATCATGGTAGCCGTGATGCTGGCCAAGTGGGTCGGCGACGCCTTCTCACGCCGCGGCATCTACGAGTCCTGGATCCACTTCAACGGGTACCCCTTCCTCGACAACGGCGACGACGGCGCGGGCCGCCTGCACGTCCCCGACATCCCCGCGGGCCAGATCATGACGCGCATCGAGGACCTGGTCGTGCTGACAGCGACGGGCCACACGGTGAGCTCCCTGCGCCGCATCCTTGACTCATGCGACTACCGGGGGTTCCCCGTGGTCCGCGACCCCCGCGACGCCCTGCTGTTAGGTTATATCTCGCGCGCCGAGCTGGCCTACAACCTCGCGAGCGCCGTGCAGCCGCCGCGCTCCCTCCCGCCCGAGGCCGAGGCCTTCTTCTCCCACCAACCTTTAGCCGACCCCGTCGCCACCCTCGACCTGCGCCCCTGGATGGACCAGACCCCCATGACGTTGCCGTCGCGCTCCAGCCTCCACCTCGCCGTCAGCTACTTCCAGAAGCTCGGCGTCCGCTACGTCCTCTTCGTCGAGCGCGGCTCCCTCGTCGGCCTGCTCACCAAGAAGGACTGCTGGTACGTCCTCAACGGCGCCGAGGAGACGCGGCGGACGGCCGGCGGCGGCGTTGGCGGCGGTGCTGTTGGCCGGGATGGTGATGGTATAGGCGATCGAACGCGCGAGTTGGGTGAAGGGGTCGAGGAGCGCGGGTTGTTGGGTAGAGATAGCGCAGACGATGAGGAACTTGAAGAAGAAGAGGGCCATGGTGTCGATAGGCCCAGGTCGCCGGGAGACATTGGCGGAAGAGGAGGAGGCCGGGTGGTTGTATTATAGGGGTTGAGCGATTCTATATAGAAATTGATATTTTACCCATTGGTCCTGACTGGGGTTTGACGTGTGTTTATATGAGTGACTCTGGAAATGTATTTTCCTCCCCAGTAATTAATGTATCGGTGTGTCTCGATAGTACAAAGCATTTCCGCCATAACTGCCTCAAGTGGCAATGTTCGCCGGAACCCACAGATGCTGATCAAAATTCTCCCTCAAAATGCTGGTGGTGCCCGTTGCTCAGGGGCTATGAACCCACAACCATATCTCTGCAGTAGAGCCTAGCCTAGCCCCTTAAAACTCACCTCCTATGGTCTGTCCCAATGCTCTGGTGACTTCACCTATACTTTCATACCACTCGTGAAGAATACCATAGCTACACACCACACATACTCAAAACGGCCATCATATCCAGTGATAAGGCACCAAAATGATTTGGCAAGTCGGCAACATCACGAAGTCATACAGCAACCACCAATTTATCAGAGCAACCAAAGGGGTCTTTCACTATTTCATTACATTACTCTTTGAAGACCAAAAGGCCTTGAGCAACTGCATAATATTTAATTTCCCAGTCAAGAACCCACCTCTCAACCTCAGGCCGACGCTTGCACAGCATCAAGTCCTTGGCCAGTCATGTGATGTCGATGCGTGTTGTGTATCAGATACTGACTGAGCCGTGTGCTAAGAAAATTACGGCGAGAATGTAATGCAACGGCCCGTCCGTCGAAATGCTGCAAATCGGGGTATCATGATGTCGTCTTTCTCCCTCTCGCAAACCAAAAAATAAAACTCCCCATGCGATGCAATGAGACCCCCGCCTTTCAGTAAAATCGTCTCTTTCGTGTATCGTGTGACCAGCTTGTGTAGAGGCTCTCGCTGATGAGGCAACCTGTAATGTGCTGCCAGTATTGGTTCTCGCCCTGTGAGGACCTGCGATTCATATTCCATGCCGCCTAGTGTACAATCACCATCACATCTTTACGATGTCTTCACCACATTCGTAGCAAGAGGTGGCGATAAGGTTGTCGCTCCATGGAGGGTTGGAAGAGTGCTCTCATCGTCCAACGGGCTGCTTCCCCTTCCGCGTCGCCGTCATCACCTTCAGCTCGAGGTGATAGTAGGACCTCGGGTTCTTGCCCGTGTTCCTGATATCGACCTTGGTGCGGCACACAGGACAGCACTTCTTATTACTGTCGATGTGCAAGGCCGAGTGCAGACATTCAGAGCAGAAAAGATGACCTGTAAATGGCATATTAGCATTTGAGGGCCATTACGGGTGTTGTGGAAACCCTGTGACAAAAAGGCAGAGAAGGAGATTGTACTTACCACAATGCGTGACAGTCAAGTTCGACACGTCGTCCATGCAGATAACGCACTGGAATTTGGACAACTTGACACGATTGTCTATCGCGGGCTTCTGCAACTCTTTGGGCACCTCGTCGGCTTTGGACAAATCCAGCACCTCCAAATCTTCCTCCTTCGCATACGGAGCGGGTGAGGATTCACCAAACACCGATCCACCACGCGATGCCGGTCGTGCTGAGGAGCGAGGTTGCCGCAGAGATGGCCGTTGTGCAGTGGATGTCGAGGTCGAAGTGCGGCGTGCGGTAGCTGACGGGTTACTGGCGGATGCATTGGCAGATGATCGGCGGCGTTTTCTTGAGGCAGCGGCGGTTGTTGCGGGTGGGCCCATAGGAACGGGTGAAGACGACAAGTTGATTTCGCGAGATTCTTCCTTGGTCAAGTCCACCACTTGGCTTAACCTGCGAGACCGCCGCGGCCCGGTGGGCAGTCCGGTGGACGAAGGGGTGGCGCCAGGCATTTCGCTTCCGAAATAAGGCTGTGGGAACGAAGAGGGTTCTGTAAGTTGGGTTTGGGTGCGGTCGGCAGTAAATGGACTGCTGGTCAGTGGCGGGAGTGAAGGTGACGAGAAGTTGGTCGAGGTGAGAGCAGAGACGTAATAGTCGTCGCTCTCTGGCTCTAGGCCAGGTACGGAATTGGCTGCCGAAGGAATGTTGGCGGAAGAAGATGAGTCGAAGTTTGTGTTTTGGTTAATGAGCGACGGCAGTTGTAATTGTGGTTGTTGTCGGTTTGTTGGAGGCGGTAGGAAGGTTCCGGAGATAGTGGGGGATTGATGGTGGTGATTGTGATTGTGGAGATGATAGACGTCGCTGCTGCTGCTGCTGCTAAAGTCGATGTTGTTGTTGAACGAGTGTAGGGGCGAGTCGGATTGCGGATCAACTGAGTCCAGAGGCCGAAGTGGGGCACGAGTACATTGCTGGTCTTGGTCTTGGTCTTGGACTTGGTCTTGGTATTGCACCTGGACTTGACCTCGACTTTGCACTGGACTGGGGGCGAATTCCTGCCTCGGAAGAAACGAGAAAGAAAGATTGTTCAAGTCCTGATTTTGGTCTTGGATTTGGTCCTGGTTGAAATCCGCACCCGAATTCAAATTCACATTCGAGTTTGCATTCAAGCTGACTAATTCCGAGGGCGACTCGGTTTGATCAAATCCGCCACAAAACGGATAGTGCTGGTGGTGGTTGGTGCCGCCAAAAGTGAAAGTGGGATTGGGCAGAGGTAGAGGCAAAGACAGGGACAGAGGCAAAGGCAAGGACGGCGGTTGCTGAAATTGCACAGGCTGGCCAAGTGTCGGTGTTTCCGCGGAGTCGCGGTATTGCGGAACAAACCCCGGGAAATATCCGGAGTAGGGTACTTGGAGGGAGTAATCCAGGTGGCTGATGCCAGAGCTGGCTTGCGATGACCCAAATGTGTCGGGGAAGGAGGGCAAATTATTGCTACTGCTACTACTGCTGCTACTGCGGTTGCTTGTGCTGTAGTAGTTGCTGTTGCTGTTGCTGTTGCTGTTGCTGTTGCTGTTCGTGTCGGTCGTGTTCGGGAAGGAGAAGTCGACGGTTGTGTCCGGGAAGGGGATCGAGGTAGAGTGGAAGCATCCGTCAGACCCCAAGTAGCTTCCCATTGCTGAAGCGAAGGCGCCCTCGTCGTCGCTGTGGCCGATGATGTCTCCGCCTGCTAAGAAGCTGTCTGTAGAAGATGCTCACAAAAGAATTGTCAGGCTACTGGGGAGTTCCTCGTATGATGAAGGAAAACATATAAGGTAAGGCAAGGAAGCTCTTTTATAACAACGAAGAACAATAGGTAAATTTCTGCAGGTATGGTAGAGCCCCAGAAGGAGAACAAGAACAATGCCATTCGAGGATGCGTTTTGTCTGGCTTGACTTACTGGGAGTTGAAATGCCATTCACTAGGTTGAGAAGGTTCGCCATTGATCGCAACTGCCTTTCGCTCATCGTTTATTGAGTCGATTACCTACCTACCTAAGTAGGTACTCGAAACTCGAATCCCTAAGGAAACCTAGGCTACTTGACTCCTTGCGCCAGCAGTGAGTGCCCATTGATGGATGGATTATCAATGAATATGTAATTGAATGTAATGTAGTGGTAGGTCCTTGGGCCAGATCCGGTCCCCGTCTCCCGCGAGGTTCCAAGGTTCCGTTCCCCCAAAACTTTTGGATAGATATCGCTTATTCTCGCATCCGGCAACACTGTATGGATACTGCGCCTGTATGGTTCGTTTGACGAGGAGGGGCTTCCTGTGTCCGCTTATATCAACTGTCGGCTTGGGAGCACTGTCAAGTGGTGAAAGCTCAAGGTTATCGATCATGGCGGGGAAGAAAAGCCCTGGCTTTAGAAGGCTGGCTGGACTGGTGAGCTGGGCGCTTTGCTTGGGAGGATAGAATGGCGAGAGGGTGGCCGATGTGTTACTATTATTGCTTTAATCTCTAGGAGCTTCCCGAGCGGACAGCTCGGCTTGGGGCAAACCGCTAAAGATGGAATGAGTACAAAAAGCAGATGCGAGCACACGCACAGGATGCACTAGGTGAGGCGAAAAGTACTGTCCCGCAGGGAGCCAGACAGGCATGGAGCTATTGGCCTCAGCGATGATGGCCTCTGCGTATGCGTGACTGTGGTATCACCTGTGGGCATATATTGGATGTGGGTGGTGTGCATGCGTACCGTTCGTCAAGCAAAGCAAATATCAACCTAAGGCTTTTCGGAAAATGAGGGGGTTTTTGCACGTATTTGAATCTATCCTCGCCGTCATTCTTGTCGCCTCTCCGACTCAACCCCACGAATCCATCATGTCATGGCTCGCAAGCTAGGTACAGACTTTCCGACAGGTAAGCCGATCAAATTAATTGCCTGCCTGCCTGCCTGCCTGCCTGGAGCTGCCTCACATATGCCACCCACCTACCCTAGACGGCAGCCGGGTACTTTTGCGACTCTCAACTCTGTCAGTCTTCAAACGCCATTTGATGCCATTTGATTTGATGCAACACGGAAGCGTCCACGTCGAAAAGCACCCTTGCGACCCCACCGCGCTTGCCGGCTTGTCTTCTCGTCTCTCAGTCAGCAGCGGCAGCGCAACGCCGACCGGCTTGTTCTATGCCTAACAAGTGTGAGGTGTGAGGCCAAAAAGAAGGAAGCCAGCCAGGGGCGATTCAAGGGTACAGGATTTGCCGAATACGGTACGATAGTTTGTACTACGCCAAGGGGGGGGGCGGCTTTTGCATCGTCTGTCGGATCATGACTGCTGGAGTTTTCTCACTTCTGTGTCTAGGCGTCTCCCGTGCCAGGTTGAATGACCCGGCTGGGTGAGTGCCGTAATTGGGTAATGGGGGGAGGCTTTTTAGCAATTGCCTAATTCGTACAAAATTGCTGCATGAAGCAGGCCATGAACCAATCAACGGCCTCGTCTCTGCGATATTTAAGGGCCAATGCAGCTCCAGCTTAGCAGACGATCACGGCTTTGCCAGAAACCAATATGCTGGTCCGGGACAACGCCACATACATAACTGAGTCTTCCTCCGGCTGCGCTGTGATATAACAAGCAAATAAGTGCTTGGGAGGCGCTGAGCACAACTCGTGAGTGGCTTTCGCATACGACGGAACTGGCTACATAGAAGCTGATACGGTCTCCTGTCAGCCTGTCTTATTGCATTTTTGCTGTCAGTCGCCTACATGATAGGTGGGAACCACCCTGGGTGAAAAAGGTCTGATCGCGATACGTCGTATCTCGTAAATCGCATGTGGGCATGCGGGATACATCCAATTGTCAGGAATTGCTGGGACATCGGAAATTCGTCTCACCTCATGAGGCATGAGGCTTGCTCCCCCTTTCTCATCAAGCTCGGCTCCGAGCTGCCTTGCGAGCCAAAGCCAACTGCTGACGGTGGACCTATCGCTTCCCATCGCATCGTGCAAAAAGGGTCCTTAAAATACCATGCAGCAGAGTTGGTACGTGCAATCTTGGCCATTCTGCTAACCCTAGCGAGTGCTACGGCTCGCGTTTGCACCGAAACATTGCCATTCTCGAAACTGCATCGTGCATGTGCGTGTGTGCGTGTGTGACGGTCTTCTCTGCAACCACCCTCATCCATCGGAGATGATCTTTTCCCCTACCTCCTTACCACTTTGCAGGCCAGTCACACACTGCTGATCCGCCAGCACCCTTGATTGCCAACATGCACACTCTTGCAGTAGAATGCATCCCTGAAATCTCGTGGGCGTGGGCATGGGCAGGGGCGGGATGTGCCCCGCATCGGTCGTCGGATTGGCTCCGGCAAGCAAAAGCAGCCCGAACAGCGAATGCTACCGGCGTCCATATTTGTCATTGTACGTTGATTGTGAATGCCGCCATGTAGGAGGAGTGGGAATACATGGTTTCGAACACGGTCAGAGAAGATTGTTGGTCACGGATGTTCCTCCGGTACACGAGAGCGCAAGTATTGGTGCTTACACCAGGTGCATATACATCGGGAGGAATGCCGACTCTTCGAGGTTCTCCACAATGCCTTCTCATGCTCCGGGCCCCAATGCTGCGCATCCATTCTATAAGTTGCATTCTATTAAACTCGAGCTTGGAACAGAACAACAGGCAATTGCTTGCTCTCACATTCAATCATCAAGAGGATTCCATAAAAAGGCTATATACAACATTACTAGGACTAGGATCGGAGTTCAAACTCCGCCCAACAACGCCAAACTTCGAGGTTAGGCAGTAACCCTATCAACGAACTCATCATGCCACGTACGACGTACGTGCTTCCCAGCACTTCCTTCGCTTATGACTGAAGAATTAATTCAAGAAAACGGATCTCCGAGTCCTTCTCCACATGACCGCCGTACAATGCGGCATACGTCTACCTTGTCAGCAATTCTCGCCCGTCCCTGCCTACTGCCTCCTGCTTCCGGCTTAGTGGCGGCAGACCGGAGTATTGACAGAGCTTCCAAACCAGCCCATCACCCAGAGTATAGCTCATTCCAGGTTGATGATGATCAATGATAGCCGACCAGTGTGGCTTCAAACTTTTGCGCAGACTGTCTCGGCCACGAATATTCTTATTTTTCCAGGTGCGACGAAGATAAAAAACTAGAGATGACCCTACCCCATCAGCTGCTCTGTGCAAGATGTCGAAGTCGCGGTTTACTGCCCTTTTAGGTACGATTGATCTAGTTTACGCGTCTTGAGTACTTTTACGGGGTAAGTAAAGGATGATGCCCAGTCACTGTATTGATAAGACATGCTGCCTTGCAGCCATCTTTGGTATGATCCATGCGAGGTGGCGGTCCAACTGCGGGACTAGCCGAGTGAGTTGGCAATCAACAATTGCCTCACAGGTGCACCACGATTACGTGGTTTTCTACTTGCTGAACTCAACTTGACATCAGCAAGCCGCATGGTTCTTCAAGGCCAGCCATCGATTCGAGTTGGATTCGAGTATGCCTCACTGGCATCGAAAACCTGGCTCGACAACGACTCATACGCAATTACTCTGGCCGCCAGGGTGGTTCCAGACTTTCTACCACTGGAGTAGATATCACAAGAGATCAAGATTGAAAAGCCAGCCGTGTCAGCTGCTTGTGGTGTTCTGAAACTGTTGACTGCGGGAGTCTTGATTGTAGCCCTGCCGCTATATTGAGACACATTGTGAATTCGAGTGGATATCAAGAGGTCCTTTGACGAAAGTTGGAGGATCTTGAGCTGTACCAAAAAGACTCATGAGTTTGCAAAATTCTCATGTGTAGGACGCATTTAATGTTTCCTCTATACCGGCGTTTCTGTTGCATTAGTTAACACCTTGTGAAATAAAGATGAACGCCTGTCCTTTTTACATCTATATGTGGCATGCAATGCTGTATGCTCTTCTATTACCGAAGTAATGTCTTTATGGCCGCAAGGTAACCGATTGTGACAAATTCGTCCTATAGTCCAATAAGATACAAAAAGCAAAAGGCCCTGCTAGGGTGCAAGGAACGCTGATATATCGCATGATGTAGCCAAACGACAGTATATCAGTCCCAACCCTCTAAGGTTACCTTAAAGTTATGGCATGTTACGTCTTCCCAGAGAAAAGGCATCCCATCCCACCGGAAAACCCCCAAATTGGAAAGGGTTCCTTGATAATTTGAAGCATGGATGTCATTGGGCCTTCAGCCTGCTAAGGTCACACGTACACCCGACTTTAGTTGCTAATGGAGGGGCCGTTCCCGTACCAAGCCCGGGTGATCAGCACACCGTACGGAACGGATGCAGTCAAAGTCGCATTCAATGCCGGTTTCTATGGCGGTGCTTCTGAGGGACGTGAAAATGGTCAAGGAGGGCAATGGCGGCGGCGGCGGAAATGTCAATAATTGGGGGATTCGGAACCCGCCGCGCGCTGCTAGGTCTCTTGCTCACAAACTACACGCTCTGTATCTTGGCCCGGAGAGTCCTGTATACGCGGTTGACAGTGGTCGTCAAAAAATGGGATTGATATCTCTCAAAGTCGGCGGCAAAGGGTAAAGTAAATCGAAATTTCCCCACCCCCGATCCAAGGATTGCAAATAGTATAGGAAGTCACTCATATAGGTCATATCCCCTCGCGCATCTTGCCGGCCGATCAGTCCCAATGTAACCCCCCGGCCCCGGTCATGGAACCTCGTCATTTTCCCCTCGGGGTATAACGCCAATTGCGTGTCTTGGCATACAGCCAAGTTTGAGAAAAAGCGGACGAGTAGTGGAGATCATGTCGCTGCGATGCCGCTCGATCAGCGTCAAGCAAGGCACAAGCACTGCAGAAGGGCCCCGGGCATCTGCAGGCCAAGTCGACCTGCCTATAAACGAGAAATCACGCCTCCACAAACACCGTTGCACTATACCCAAGTGCCGGGCCAATCACCCAGTTCATCCCATGGCCTCGTCGGAGTCACGACCGGATCTTGATGGCATACCGCGCGATATAGGTAAGGCCTGACTTGACGTTGTAACCTTGTCTTGCTTTGCGCCGAAATTTCGCGGGGTGGAACCCCCCATTGGAGCGTGTATAAGAAGTACTCAGACCACCATGCCTGCCATGAAAACCGCCTGCGTCTCCTCCTCAACCTTAGTTACTGCCCATGATTCCTCGTAGTGACTAGTCCACCGGCGTCCTCGTTCCTGGTCCGCCCAAGATGCGTCCTTTCACTTACGCATGCTCTCTGGCTGCCGTGGCCTTCGCGGCCGAACCCTTCCTCAATGAGGCAGACACGGGTCTTGTCGACTACTTAAAGGGCACCAATTACACCGAGGGGACCCTTCCACTGCTCAAAGACATGCGTGCGGTTCTGGATTTCGACTACGCCGCCCGCCAGTTTCTAGACAACCAGAAGTACTCCTTCTACCGTACTGCGGCCGGCGGCGAGTGGAGTGAGTTTCTTCAGCATGATAGGCTAGGCACAGGGAGTTAACCTGTACTACTACCGTAGGCTATCGGAATAATCTGGACGTGTGGCGAAAAGTCATGCTTCGTCCCCGTCACCTGAATAATGTCTCCAAACTGAACGAGACCTTACCGTGTGTATTCCCTCCCTTGGCTGTGTGTGGGCTATTCTGACAGTGAACAGGGTCACATTTCTGGGCTACAACTTCAGCGCTCCTATCTTCATTGCCCCGGCTGCTCGCGGTGGCTATGCCAACCCTGAGAGAGCCGAGCTGAACTTTGTCGATGCTGCCGCTAAGGAGAACATCCTTTATACAGTCCGTGGTCTCTCACTACTCGACTTACAGATACTTAAGCTGACAGCGTTCTATGACTGCAGGCTGCCCTATACGCCAGTAAAACCATCGAGGAACTGGCAGCCCAGAAACACAATGATACCATGAATGGGCCACAAGTATTGTTTCAGCAGGTTCGTTTTGCCACCTGAAGATATGTTGTGAAGCTCCCCCATCTCTAATAGCCGATCAGATCTACACCAACGCCAATTTCTCGGTGACGTGGGATGCCATGAAGCGCGCCGAGGAGACCGGTGCCAAGGCGTTTGTCTGGACCATCGATGCACCCGGTGACTCGACGCGGCACCGTGCTGCCCGCTACGATACCACCAATGCGTAAGTCGTGCTCCAATTGCCGAAAATCTCGAATGGTTTCAGCTAACTTCCTGTACAGTAACGGTGCCACCTCGGCTCTGACCGTAAGATCAATTCCTTTGTCTTAGCTCAAGCGCCCCTGAGACCTGCGCCCCTTTTCTGGTCAAGTAAATGCCGGAAATTAGCTAATTCATACCCGTCACAGTGGGATCTCTACGATGAAATCAAATCTCGCACCTCCCTCCCGGTGATTCCTAAAGGCATCGCGACCGTTGAGGACGCGCTGATTGCCATCGAGAAGGGCGCTCCCGCCATTTACTTGTCCAACCACGGCGGCCGCCAGGTCGAGTACTCGCCGTCGCCGCTCGAGATCGCCTACGAGATCTACCGCAACGCGCCGCAAGTTTTCCAGCAGGTCGAGGTCATGGCTGACAGCGGCGTGCGGTACGGCACGGATGTGCTCAAGCTGTTGGCCCTTGGGGTCAAGATGGTTGGGTTGGGAAGACCGTGGGTTACCCTCCTTCCCCCTGGATGTGACCGTGGAGAATAGACGAGAAACTGACTTGTGACAAACAGCTTCATGTACGCCAACTGCTATGGAACTGAGGGAGTGGAGAAACTCATCCAGATTCTGAAGACGGAGATCGTGCACGACGGAGCCCAGGCCGGTGTCACGGATCTGAAGAAGGTCCCACGTAGCTTGGTGAGTTTTGTTTTCTTGATGACATCTGACTTTTCAACAGGAGCATTGGCTGACTGATATACAGATTAATGCTCGTCCTTTGGAGGCCAATGTGTTTCTTATGGACCAGTAAGTAGGCTTATGCTTTCTTCAGATGCATATAGCATATCCGTCTACTGTCAGATATCATTGACCTACATATATCCTAGATATTATATAGTGTCTGGAAATAATTACCAATTAAATCAAATGAGAGCACATGAGAATAGGGACTCCTGGTTCTGAACATGTACACAGCAATATACCACATAAAGTTCAAATAGTTAACCAGGCATCACGATACAGGCCAGATTTAGATCTTGTTGAGTTAAAGAAATTAATTCAACAAGATCTAAATCTGGCCTGTATCGTACCAAGAGTCTTAATACCGACAACACCATTGTGATTAACAAAGACCTGTAAGGCATGAAAAGACAATCGTGCTTTTTACCTGTACGTAAGCCTGAAGGAGCCAGTAGCCCATAGTCAGACCCGGGATCATTGTACTGGGAGCCCGCCCTCTGAAAGACGTCAAGCGTGCTGACATAATTCAGGAGAAGAGATGTGGTAACCTGAGCTTAAGACGGCCGGTATAAAGCCCAGCCTTGGATACTTGATGTTCACCGGTGCAGTCAAATGGGGCTCTGAGGACTGGGTAGCATCTAAGGGGCGCGGTACCGAGGGAAACCCTCTTCCGGTGAGGCTCTTAATGGGTTTCGTCCGAAATGATGAGGCAACTTTCAAGCAATTTGTACCAGACATATTGACATCGTTTGGGCGGACCTACAATCCAACTACATATGAACTAGGATTTCTCAAGATGTCTGGCTATGAGAGCACGATCAGACGTATGCAACGCGCGAGTCGGTGGGTATTGACGACGAAGAATACCATGACGGCGAGGATGTTACAATAGTCCAGCTTCCAGAGTTCGTCGGTCAAGCCCATGGCGTATTTCTTGAAGTCTAGGCTTGGAGCATTACACGCGAAGAAAATGAGGGTAAGCCAGCACGGTATCCAGGAGCAATGTTGGCATTGGATGAAGGGGGGGGGGGGGCAACGATGTTATGAGCTTGAGTACGTAACGTAAAATGATCTACCTACTAAGTATCTATGAACATATTTTCAATAAGATGAACTGAAACTGATCCTCGAGTTGAACTTGTTCCCTCATTTCGATTGCAACTTTTGGTAGTGCAAGTACCTTCAGTGGTAGGTAGGCCGGGTAACGAACGAGCTCCTGGTCCTCCTCCCCCCTTTCCAACCTGAAGCCCCAAAAGTTTGGCCTACTCCAGAGAATTCACTTGTAACACTTAAGCATCGCCAACCAAGCTGTTCCAAGAAAAAATTTATGCCAGATTAAACAGCTGGATCGAGAGGCTTGGGATTTGTTTACCAAGTCTTTTGTTTACTTTTGGGCGCCCTTCTATTTTCTGGCATCCTCTTCTTCGCCCACCTTCGTTTGCATTCACTCGCTTGGCCTTCTATTTTGATTTGCGCCTGGGGCACTGCCATCACTTTTGTTTTGCTTCGCAAAAAGACCACCTGCGGACGCGTTTTCTTGAAGTGTTGGTGTTTTGACCGGTACGTTTGTTTACTTTGCTCAGGGGATATTTCCAACCTTCCTGTCCCCGCCATCATCCTCCGAAGTGCCTTCATCACACCAACCAAGGAACTGAAAAACTAACGATGGCTCGAAATCAGCATATCACGATCTACAAGTGTTTGATGTGCTACTTTCCGTCATAATAAGAAGCTCGCCTGCAATCAATGTAAGTAAACAAACGATATGACTTTTTTCGAGATCTCTGGCGACCAAGGGCACGACTTTTTATTGCATCCCCAACCCCTATCACCATATTACTCGTTACGAACCCATTCGGGAAAACTAAAAGTCCCACGAATGCTTCACGATGGCGACCGTTACCTACGCTAATACACAGGCGCATGCGGCGCAAGAAGCCCTTGAGGACATTTTCGCTCGCAGAACTGACACATCTACACCGGCAGGTTTCATTATAGAGCCTCCTGACGTTTGGCATACAACCCCCCCTACAGACATTTCTATCGAGTCCACGGACTCTCCTTCAGTGTTTACTTTAGAACCCTCCACACGGAGTCAAAGTCATCGGTCTTCTACTCGGTCGTCAACGTACACTTCTATTGCACCGCATTCTTCATCGCCTACAATGTCTGATGCTGGTGCGGTGGCAGATCCCTCTGCCACCACTGATGGTATCGGCACTTGGAAGTTGGTACTTGCCATACTTCTCCCACTGCTATGTATAGCTATAGGTGCATGCATCTTCTTCTACTGGCGGCAACGCAAGCAGCGCACCCAGAAGGCCGATATTGAGCAGGTGGGCACCATGCTCCAGGAGCTGAAGTCCAGCAAGGCTGAGGTCGACGCGATGAGGGACAGCCTCCATGATGGACTGGAACGTATGAAGACGATCAAGAATGAGGCAGACAAGAGAGATTCCCTTTGGAGTAAGTAATGTTCAAATCCCCAGTCAGATCCCCACAGCAAATAGGATCTCAAGTGGGAAGATTTCTCTTCTGCAAACCCATATCTTGGCTGACCTGATTTACAGAAAAAGACAGCGCACACGCAGATGGCAACCCATCTCAGCCAAACCTGCACTTTCCTCCAGCTTTGAATTCGCTAAGAAATGTCAGCTCTCATGACCCCTTGACTCCTACCCCGATTGGTTTTCGCAGCTTTTCCCCTGTCGAACCACGGCCCCTTTCGGGCAATACGTTGCCGGGTACACTCCCTCGTGCTGCCCTCGGATTGCAGCATACGCAGTACTCCCGTTCGCGGGCCTCAAGCTACCAATCCGCCGAGTCGGGTGAAACCGCGATCTCCTACAAGCCGCCCAGTACCATACCTGAGGAGTCGACAGGCAACGTCTCTTCTTCGCCATTCGACACTCCGGGTAAAACATCCACGGACCATGTGGTAGAACCGGAACAAGACGAGAGCCCCAGCTGCCGCGGCGAGAGAAGCTTGACGAGGAGAGTCGGGATGAAGGCTAGAGCCCTCATGCGACGAAACTCGTTTTTGTCTCCTCGCCCTAGATTGTCACCTATGCGCCAGAACCCCTCCCATCCCGACCTGGTTCCCCAGCCGTTAGCCGTCACTAAGCGCAACTCGGTTCGCGAAACATCTGATGAGTCCAACAATAGCCTACGCGCGAGATACGGCATCGACAAGACGAGGTTGCGCCGCTCAGCCAGCAACCCGTCCGCAAACCGCAGCTATCTTAGTGACAGCGATTTGGCCTCGCCCACAATTCCGGCAGACAAAACCAACTCGACCACTCTTGTCGAGGACGCCACAGGTAAGCTTGGCATTTATGATTCCCCTTTGTCGCACGTAGAGCTGCGGAAGTATACCAACACGTCTACATACGCAGTCCACACGCCGCCCGCTATCGTCACCAACCCCAGTCCCAGCCCTTCTATTCTGCCACCCTCCGTCATCTTCATACCCCCTGCTACACAATCCGAGAATGGGACGGCAGCGACAGATAGCCCCTCGCGCTTAGACTCCCCTTCCCGGCGTTCACACGCACGCTCCCGTACCAGCGAAGACTCGAGGCCTTTTTGGTTATCCGAGATGGAGTGGCGGTCTTTCCACTGATTCTAACGGGTTTTCCTTTCTTCTCTCCATACACAGGTATCCTAACACCACCTCCCACAGTCGAGACCATGTCAGTTCTCCAAGAGCGCCGAGATGGAGGCAATAGCAGCAAGAAACATGGAGCTAAGCGTAACAAACCGAAGAAAACTAAGAAGCGATCGCATTCCAGCAGCGAAATCTCCGAGGAGGACAACAAGAACAAAAAGGCCACACCAAAGGGGGTTCGCAACACCCCGACCCCTCCGCCCTCAGGCCCGCCGCCCCCTGGTTCACCCCCGAAACGACCGCTCCCTGTGCTACCCTCGCGTATTCCCGTCGTGTCAAACACCTTGGGTCCGAGGAAGCGGTCCTCCTTGTCCAGTATGCGCTTTTCCCAATCACCTTCCAAAAGACGCTCTCAGTTCTTACTCAAGGCTTCTTCCTTCTCTTCGCCAATTCGCGGTGGTCGAGCTAGTACTGTCTCTCCGCCTGCCATCACTAGTCCTGGCAAACAACGCCTGCCGCCTAGCTACGCCAGCTCTCAGTGTCTGCCCAGTGTGGAGACCATGGGATCTCTTGCCTCTGCATCCACATCGTCGCCTTCTTCTGTCGAAGATTCCTCATCTAGTGCTGGAAGCCAGGGTACTAAGAAAACTGTTTCGCAAGCGCAGCAGCAGACGATCAGAACGTTCGACAACGTGACCATCAGTCGGGGAGGGCAAAGCGGCCAGCACGGACACGCGCGTCTGTTGAGCGAACTCAGTGCCACACTGCGCCTGGTACACGAGGAAGAGGATGCTGCAGCCGAACAGGCTGTTTCTACCGCCGCCTCTACTCGTACCACAGCTGCTGGTGTCTCATCTTAATCTCGTCGGGTTGAAACGGGATGGCATGGCTTGGTTTTACACATCTTGGTTTCTTTTCCATTTTCAGTCTCTCCTATGTTTCTTTTCCTATTGTCGGTTCGGGGGGTTTTACAGAAGGGAGAGTATTTCGTTTTGTTGGTGAGGTGTTCTTTTCCCCTATTTCTCCTTCCTTTTGTCAGGCACGCACTCTGTTTAGATTGTTGCTTCTGATGGCAACAACCGCTGGATCTTGCTTTGGAGGTTTCCATCTCCTTGGCGAAGAACTCTCTTTTGTGTTTCTCATTGAAGCATTGTGTGTTGGTTCAGGGGAGTTGGCTGCTGTTTGGCCGAGGGGAGGCGTCAGGGGCATGATTCTTGCATGATAACCACTTTGGGTGGGTAGTCAGCATCGGAAGGCGAAAGGGGGTTTCGGGAATTCGACGGTATTTCATTCAGGGTCTAGAGGACGTGTTATCCTCTGTGTTCGGTATATGTCAAAGATGTCAGAGTAGGAGAAGACAAAAATCTGGCGTGATGAAGGACTATGATTCATGAAACGCTACGACGAGAGACGCAATGAGTCACGAGGATAATCATGAGTGTAATAGGCCACTCAAAATAGGTACTGAGAGCGAGGGTAGCCTCAGGTAGATACACAAACAGCTAATTCATTGCACATGTATGAAACCAATGTTTCCCATCCTTCTTCCCCTTAATTTTGACCACACAATATATGTGGATTTACATCATACATACAACCATGAAGGCATCCAGTATCCAAAACGCGTAGAAACAATGAAGCCAGACGCCAACCCACACGATAGCCGCCTTGAAAACCCCTCCACCGCCTAACCGCCTCTCGAGGTATCCTAGCAATGCCCACGCTTAACTATGCAGGTATGGATTACAGGTACAAGCAAATATATACAAATAAAAGAGAAATATAACAGTTGAGAAGCAATGCCCCCTCTGGGAACGAACAGGGTATCTCATTGTTATGCACAACACCGGATATTTTGTCGCATTCATGACCAAGAATGCTTGGTGGGAGTCGACTTGGGCGGCATTGGCTCCCAATCGTTCCATTGACGGGGCGTGGTACTAGGGAACTGCTGCTTGCTGAACTTGGGCGTCTCGAACGGCTTATAGAAATGGGGCAACAGCTCCGGCTGGCTGCTGTACGGGACCAGCTTCCTTGGTGCCCTCTTGCGTGGCTGGCCAGTACCACCGCCGCCGGCGCCTCCAGCACCTTGACCACCGCCAACACCACCCCTGCCGCCCACGCCACCAAGGGGGGCCATGGCTTCCGCATACTCCTTTTTCTGTTCGCGCAACAATTCGCGTAGCTCGGAGTCATCGCGAGAGATCTGGGCCTTGAGGAAGTATAGCCGATCGCCCCCGCCCGCGGCGGACTCCCTGTTAAGGGTCTCCATGACGGGGACGCGGGGCGTGTACTCGATGTCGTCGAGTTGAGGCGCGTTCTGGGCTGGCACGATGGCGGGGTCAAGGAAGGCATCGGCGCCCTTCTCCAAGAGCTGCGCGATGTCGATGCTCTCACCGTGAGGGATCGGGGTTGAATGGCTCGGGGTGATGCAGTCCATGTCAACCTCCTTCCGCAGGACGTGATCGATATCTACGGCTGAGAAGTACGCGCACGCCTGCGGCAGGTCATTGATGCCCACTTGCTGGGCGAACATAGCCCGGGTCCAGAGGTTGGCGACCTGCAGAGCCATGGCGGCGCGGTACTTGTCCTCGTTCTTGACAAGGTATCGGATCTCGTCGTGGACGGTAATGGCGAGACGAGCGTTGATATTGAAGCGTCGCGTCAAGTAATCCATTGATACGACAAGAAGGTGCAAGTAGTCCACACCACTGGACTGGATGGCCCAGTTGATACGACTGGTTAGGAACCCTCCCTTGCTGACATAGCGTCCCATCAAGGCCTCTGTAATTCCGGCACCCAGGACAGGAGTGCGTGGCCGATCCTGCTCCGCAAACTCCTCGAGCTTATTGAATACAAACGACTCGGTTCCGCCACGCCAGAATGGACGTTTGTTCAGAGCTTTACGGTTTGTTTTGGTGCCCTTGGTTTCCGTGTAAAGTTTGCTGGCAATATCGATTGTCTCCTGCTCCGATAGACTGGGGTTGAACTGCCGAAGTAGGGTGGCCGCAAACCTGAGTCCAGCGCCATAAATCCGCCCGTAGTTGAACACCTTGGCCTCGTTTCTCGATATACCTAAAATACCCGCTGTCCGTGAATGCAGATCTGTTCCAGCTGCCTTGGTGCCTTCGAGCGTCATGAAGCCGATTGCGTTGCCACCATGGAGCTTGAAGATGGCGTCCCCAATAACACTGGCAATCCACAGCTCCTCGGAATCGACATCGGCTCCAACAAACGAATATCCGGGCGGGGCTCTCACCATTGCTTTCAGCTCAGAGCCAACTCGATTCTTCTTTGCATTGCTGGCAGTCAACCACGTATTCTCCACCGCCCTCCTCGTAATGGTGCCCATCGGAATCACTTGTGGAAGGATGTACCCTGGTCGGTGCTGCTCCCCTGGTATTATCTTCTGCTCCTCCTCCTCTAGTGGTTTGCTCTCAACCTTTCGTGGTCTGCCTCTCTTCTTAGGGGCAGGAGCTAGCGGTTTCTCGTCTTCATACACTACCATTTGCGACATGATCCGGTCTCTGGCGCTGATCCAATAGGAGCACGAAGCATTCATCTCCAGAGCTTCCTTGGCGTAGGTGTACTCGGATGAAAGCGTGCCTTTGTCGAAGTATGACAGGTAGCTCTTGGCCAAGGGATTCGTACAACGCGACGTCGGGCCGTCCTTGTGAGGTAACTTGAAGTATAGGCCCTTCCTATCCTCTTGCACAGCCTCAATCGATTCATCCGACATGTCGCAGCGAACCAGCTGTGTAGCACTATATTTTGAAGCATCCGACATGGGAACTCGGAATGTCCACCCGTATTTCTCAGACCAAACAAGAGGATATCCATCCCAAGCTAGCCGCAACAGAAGAGGTGCTATTCGTGTTCGCACAGTGAGATTTGTGATATAAGAATCAGTTTTTGGACCGACTGCTGGCTCGACTTCTGGACTGAGTTTCGCATCAACTGCCGCATCAGCTTTTGAATGGTCTTCTGGGTCAAACTCCGAGTCGACTTTCGGAACGACTTCAGCAGTGACTTTTGTATGGAGGTCCTTGTACCACTTGGGCATACCGGGCATCTTCTGTCGAAGAGCAGGCCTTGGCGGGTCGCCCTTTTTCTTGCCCTTGGCCATTCTGATTTCTTGTCCTGACCAGTCTAGCTGCTTCAACCAAGGATCGTTGCCCCATCTCTCGGCGTCGTCCTTGACCGCAACCGCCTTCTCCATCAGACCAACCAACCGATCTTGCACGGCATCCGAGAGCTTATGATATTCGGCGTCGGCATTTTCTTTGTAAGCATCCCATGACTGGTCCACAGGTAGGATGACGGAGGCCAGATGCCGGAGAGCTGCGAAACTGACAGGGTGCGGACAGGTCTGCAGGAAGTTGGGAAACACGATCTTGTAGACTCGATGCGTGATGGCCACGTCGGCTGCGCAATAATTGAGCAGGTGATCCAGCTTTTCCACGACACCTGCTCGGTCGAGCACGCCGAATTCGTTGCGGGCCTCCTTATCCATGGTAACATCCAAGTGGAACTTGGCAACATCCCTCAGCGAGTTGACCGAGCTTCTCTCAACCCATAGTTCCTCCTCCTCCTCCCGATAATGCCCATTGGCCACGAGCGCCGCCAGCTCGAAATTGTCCGCATCTTTGGACATCTTTTCACGTAGTTCCCTGTTCTTCTTGTGCCTCATCCACGTTGGCCGTTGCTGCGAGCACATGCCATTGACCGCAACATGAAGAGACATGGTGCACAGGAACGAGTTCCTGCTCTGTTTCAAGTCGTACTCTTCCAGTATCCTTGCACGATCGTACCCTACGTTGTGGCCGACTATAATGCGCTCCTTTGTCGGATCTCCTAGGGGGATCAAATGCTTGTCTGACTCTGACTCGCCCAATAGCCATGGTGATAACCAGGCATACCAAGCTGTGGGGCTCACGGCGCAAGCCATGACAGCATATGAGCTTTCCTTCCATAAGACTTCCGTATCAAAACATAATGCCGTCTCGTCAGGATATTCGACCTCTTCCGTCTGGCCGTCGGGGTAGTATTTCGTCCAGCCACTTCGCTGCACCCATTGTCTCGGCCGCGGGGGCGCATTGTCTCTAGCAAATTGCTTCGCGTGACTCAAGAACGGCTCGGCGGAGTCTACGCCCAGTTTGTGAAAGTGTTCGTCGAGAGTCTTGCCTTGGAGGGGAGGTACGTTGAACGCGATCGGGGCGTTGTTGTCGTTGTGCTTTCCCAGCAAATCGTGCCGGCGCAGGTGATCTTTCGACAATTCTACCAACGTCTTAGGCGGCGGGTCGCTGCCCTCGGGAAAGACCTGTTTGAAGACATGGTCGCTCAGGTGCTGCACGCCAATCTCGTTGAAGCGGGCTTCGGATGGAAGGGCGAGCGTGGTGGGGTGTGTTTGACTGTGCGCATCGTTCGACGGCGATTGCGCAGTGGCGGCAGCGGCGGTTGTCGACTGCCACCTTTGATGAATCGGCCGCGACACTAATAAGGACCGCCACGGATGGCGGCACGGGGCTCGATGTTGGGCAAGGCGCACGAAGCTCGCAGTCGCAGATGCGCCCCGTACATGGGACCTTGCAGAATTCAGCAGCATTGCTACCGTGAAGCAGAAACCATGGCGGCCGGTGCCGTTTTGGACAGATGCTTTTGAGCCCGATAGGTTCGGGCGGAGAAGCAGTCGACGGAGATCTGGACTACCTAGGGTTTTGACGAAAACATGTATGTATGACGAGATTCATAGCGATGGTCTGGCGACATGGGATGGGGCTAGGTTAGATCCTACAGGGCTACTCTGCTATCATACTGCTACTGCCACTGCTACTGCGCACTATCGCCGTCGCAATTTCCCTGCCGGGTTTTCCAAAAAACTCAGGGACCGTCACCAGTCACTGCCGCTACCCCACTTTGCATTTTGTCGGAAAAGATGGGGCAGGTTCAGCTGCGAGGTAGCGACTCGATTAATCCCTTTCGGGATAAGTCCCAATTGTATTGTTGAAGATGTATGAAAAAGTATCAGAATAAAAGGTACACCCGCACCACTCGCTCTCAAAGTCTCGAGATGAAAAACAGGTATGTTGTGTCGAGGCTGGCTGGGTGAACCGACATCCCATCCCAGTATTCCCACCTAGCAGGTAAAAATGTGCTCTTCTAAATCCCCAGGTTAGTCCCGCCGATAGGTACGACAGCGGGTCCACAATTCCACGGCAGGCCAGACCACAAGCCTTATACGCCTCTGAAGACTGAATACCCGTGGAATGATATTTCAGAACTGTATAATGTTTTTTCACGCTGTGCTAGTCCTCTACAGATAGCAACAAACACACGTCAGTTTAATCTCGTCTACCTGGTATTTGTATACACCTCTACCACATCCTTACTGCATGCGGCAGCTGCCCCCTCGGCCCGTGACAAAGTCCATCAACTTCCCAGACCCGAGCTTCCAAGGATCACTGGAGACGCCGCCCAGCTCCAGCTCGACCTTCGCATTCGCATCCACAGGCGCCGCCCCGGCCTCAGCGATGCGGCGGCCGAGCCCGCTCGCCAGCCCGTCCGCCACCACCGTGACGACTATCTGCCACAGGATCGGCTGCGCCACCAGCATGCCGTCGGGCGTCTTCAGCCCGCTGAAGACGTAGCCCGCGAGATGCGGCAGCTTGTCCTCCTGTGGGATGATGATGGCTATAGCGTTAGATGGCGGGATTTGGCTGCGCAAAATCTTGATCCGGACAATGGTCTCCTTCATGTCTTTGAAGGCACGATCCACCCCGCCGGGGCTTATTCGCTGGTTTTCGGAATATTGAGATAGAGCTGGACCGCGAAGGCGTACGAAATGAGAGTGACGTTTGTTTTTCGGATCTTCTGCATGCCCTTGATCAACTCGTCCTCTACGGGCTACTGGAAGAACTCTACAAAGTACATGTTGTCGGACAGGAACTCGGCCATGGCATTCTTCTGTTGCAGCCACTTGGCCTTGTTCGTCTTGGGCACGAAGTCCCGAGATTCATTATACCAGCCCCACTTCCCGTTCTACTGAGAAAGAGCCCTCGGTTCATTCCCTTGCCAGAATGTTCGCGTGAAGAAAATGGCGTTCTGGAAGCCCAGGTTACCGATCTCATAGGTGTCGTAGTTGAAGTCATCTTGCGGGTCCTTTTTCGCCGCGTAGTTGTGTCCCATGGCTTCACACAGCATGATATGACATGTCTGTGCCATCGCCTCGGGTCCGCTTGTCTTCTTCATGAGGGGGTTCAATCTCGTTCTCCATGTTACGAGCAAATTCCATGGCTGCATTAGTCGCCACTGAGACAGGGGCGAGGTCCAGCTCCTTTGCTGAGTACTAGTCCCATAGAGCATTGACTCCATCTCGGAGTTTGGAGAAATCGGCCAGGAGGGCCATGAAGGCGAATATGGCTTCCTCGCCTTCACCCACCTCTTCCGCCTGATAAGTATTAGTGCGTTCCGGTAGAACTACATCAGGCGCGTTCAAGAATTCGTCAGATGGCTCGTACACGTCCAAAAAGTCGAAGATGCTGCTTCGGGGCTTAGGCTTCTCCTTCTGGTCGGTCGCAGCGCCAACGTCTTCTACAGACTTCTTGACGCCAGACATACTCAGGCCGTCAGACCCAGACAGGACTGGCTTCAGAGCATCCTGAACCCTCTCCAGGACTTGGACGAAGTAGCTACGCTTCCTGTCTGCACGGCTTCCCATCTGCCGCGCAAAGGCCAGTCCGCGTGTACGGAAGCCAACCGAAAGGTTCGGATAGAGTTGGGACTTTTATTGAGCTTGCAACTACCGAGCTTGCCACTACCGTGTCCTCGGTGTCAAATGGTATCAAACTGGACGATGGTCTCCTGTAAGGGGCGAAGGATGAGAACGACCAAGACAAGGTTCCTTGACAAAACGAACAGAAATCATCTACCCTCATCGTCGCCATCATCGTAATCCTAATGGCACTCGGGTGAGTGTTCCGCTGGTAAGTCATCCGTGGCATAATTGGGAATGCAAATGAGGAGATGAGCTATCGTTCTGGTAGTTTTATTCACAACACAACACCCAAAGCGTGAACGTGAATGTGAATGGGGAGCCTCGCAACTCAGTTGTCGACCGATTGCCACCACGTCAAATTCTAATGTGAATTTGCATTTGTGTGCATTTTGTATTACCTGAAGTACATACCTAGCTGCAAGGCTAGGTAGCCAATGTTTAGGTACCTAGGTATTAAAAAGAATAACCATTATTTATTGAGAAAGAAACAGAAACAAGGAGCAAGTTTTGATATTGAACTCGTTGTTATTCATTATTAACCTTAGTACCTAGGTAACCAACTAGCCCCGGCAGATGCCACTACCAACTGCCAGACTGCGGCCCCGCATAAGAAATAGGCGGGTAGCAGGCTTGTGTACAGTAAATAACCTAGTATATACATATGTTAAGGATGTACTTATCTGTGCAGACAAGGGTCTCGTTTCACTTTCGGTTACATCAATTACCACTTACCATTTTACCGGGGCCAGACTCAACGCGCTTACAGCTGCTAAATACGCGAATCTGGAGCCTGTCTGGCCAACACCAGCACGTTTCGAGAATCAATAACCAATAGATGTCATCGCAGGGCGTCGCCCATGTACACCCATCTGCTTGCCATGTCTTCCAGAATTCCTAAAATAGAGGATGAGCAAGTATTTTCCTTGGACCCCGCTCTCCAACTGCCGTCTCAATGGCATCCAGGAATGGATCCCAATGCGGGTCAAATGTCTTGTGCCCCGACTACATCGGTCTCTCCTCCGGCCTTTGCATGGCCATCCGTCTCGACAAGCCTTATTGAGCATCCGGCCGAGCACCGTATGACTCGACAGTATCAACTCTCCGGCCAGGCGGAAGCCCTGCCCGTCACTCCTATTGAAGTGTCTTCCAAAAAAACTGAAAAAAGACTTACACCGTCACCACCTTCCTCTAAGAGAAGACGGCTAGCCCTTTCCCCAGATCGCTCCCAATCAGAATCTCGCTACGTCCCATTTCAGCCATCTTTCGATGTGAAGACGTCTCCGAGCGCTGCTGCAAGCCCGTCCAATTCTGCATCAGAAAGCACTCGACCGTCCTTACGTGTGCCAGGATTGTCTCCGTCTTCTCCGGGGGACGGGGCTGGTACTCGCACCAAAGAGACAGCCGTGTACGTGTCGCCATCTGCAGCCTTGCTCAGGGCGCGGAACCAGCCTGGTTTCCAGAACAATCCTATCCCTCGGCCTCTATCACCTGAGCCAACGCCGTTGGTGGCCACGGAGCCAGTCTTTTCTCATGGGCAGCCACCACTGCCACTATGCACGCAACAAGCCCCGTATCATGGAGAGTCACCGTCATCGCCGCCGCCAGTGGCCGTGGAGCCTGTCCTTTGCCCTGAGCAAGCTGCTTTGGTCGACCTCATCTGCGCTGGACAGAACGTTTTCTACACGGGATCTGCTGGATGCGGAAAATCGACGGTTTTGAAGGCCTTGACCAAGCGCTTGAAAGATATGGGTAAGAAGGTACACGTTCTCGCCCCAACCGGTCGTGCCGCTTTGCAAGTCAACGGATCTACCACATGGACATACGCAGGGTGGACGCCGAATTCGCATAAGAAACCCTTGCAAGAGCTCCAAAACAACGCGCATGGCAAGTTTGCGTGGAAGAGATTCAAGAACACCGACGTACTCATCATAGACGAAATCAGCATGGTCGAGAACCTGCATTTCGAAAGGCTTAACAAAATATTACAGGATGCACTCTACGATCCGAATTTGCCTGTTCAGAAAGCGTTTGGAGGCATTCAGATTGTAGTCACTGGAGACTTCTGCCAGTTGCCACCAGTTCGCCCCTTTGAGCACTGCATGGAATGTGGGAAAGAACTGAGCAAAAGATACCACCAGGGTGAACCGTCCTATGCGTGTCCCAACCCTCACCACCCCGTCTGGCGCGACGAAGACAAGTGGGCGTTCGCGAGCGACGCTTGGCAACAGTGCAAATTTGTTCATGTCAATCTCAGACAGATTCATCGCCAGAATGATCTCACGTTCATCCGAATCCTGAACAAATGTCGAATCGGCGAAGCACTTACCCAGAGCGACAAACGGCTCCTGATGGACCATCCCTGTCAAGTGCACAACGCAACCAAACTCTTCGCCACCAAGGACGAGGTTGCAAAGGTGAACCAACAACAATTTGAGAAGCTCACATCCCTCCAGCATACCTTCTGGACACACGATGCGTTCAGGTGGCAGGAGAAGCATCCACATCTGAGGGGGAAAGGCGATCGCAAAGAGATCGGCCCCAAAAACCATGAACCCCTTCAAGCGCTGGACGATCATCGGTTCGATCAGTGCGTCAAGCTAAAGAAGGGGATGCTAGTCGTGCTACTCGCCAACCTGAACCTGTCCCAGGGACTTTGCAATGGCAGCCAGGGCATTGTGTGCGGATTTAAGCAGTATGAGAAAGACAAACTGCCCAAGGCTGTCAAGCGTGGGAATGACGACAAGGTGTTTCCCCAGGACGGGTCCATCATTTACGGCGATTACGCCCACATCAAGGAGCGCGAAATCAAGTCCTTCATCGAGGGCCCCGGCATCGAGTACCGGGTGTGGCCCGTGGTCCGGTTTCACAACGGCATCACGCGCGCCATTCACGCCGAGTGTTCCATCAACGAGCTGGGCGACGATCAACCGTACTCGCTGATATCACGGACGCAGATTCCCCTTGCACCTGCATGGGCCATGACCATCCACAAGAGCCAGAGCCTGACCCTCGACCGCGTCATCGTCAACCTGTCCAGGGCGTTCGAGGTCGGCCAGGTCTACGTAGCGTTGTCCAGAGCCACTGGGCTCAAGGGCCTCAAGATCGAGGGCGATGTTGAAGGGCTGGAGGCCGGATTAGGCGGGAACCCAAAGGTTCAGCGGTTCCTGAGACATCATTTCGGCGCCCTGAATGGGTAAGGGAGTTGATCGCTCTTGACTCCTAGATTATGAGACCCCTAACTTCTGGAAGCTCCGATACGGGATGAAGGGCCGTTTGGATCCTTATATGTTTTAGTAACTGTATATATATGGGCTGGAAAAATCTGGGTTTTTTTAGAATACATTATTACGCACTGGCGCCCCATTCAGAGCCCTGTGTTTCGCCACGCGGATTCCTCGCCCTTCACTAACGTCCGCGCCATATGGTGCCGCATGCGACCTGCGATGTGTATAATATTTATGTCTATAAGTGCAACAATGTGATATCTATCTATATGTCACCAAAGAACCAATACAAGCCAATAGCCTTTCGCCTTACTCCAGCAATCGTCTCCCCTATAGACTAGGATATCCATTATCATTTCACGAAGACAATGACAGCCTCGCTGTCCGGGACCTGCACGGCCGCGACCCCATTCTGGACCTTGACCTCGTCCTCGACAACCTTACCATGGCCCTTGCCCTGGTCAATCGAGTGCGACCACTGCTGGCCGGCCCAGGTGACATTGTGCTCCCGCCCGCCAAAGTCGTAACCCATGGCGGCCGCGCCGCGATCCGCATGCAGGCGCCGGACCTTGACCGACTGCACCCCCTGGGGCACCGGGACCCGGAACGTCTCCACGCCCCGCTTGTCGCTCGGGGTCCGCGTCCCGTTGTACAGCCGTAGGTTCACCAGCGCGACCTTCTCCAGCTTGCCGTTCGGTCGCGTGTCGTACATGGCGTACGCGCTCAGGTACGGGTGGTCCTTGACCCCCAGATCCAACTCCTTGACCGCGCCGGCGGCGGCGCCGCCCGTGTTCTTGCAGCGGTTTTTCTTGCCCACGAAGTCCGCGAGGTAGATGGCCGCCGGGTAGGGGGCGCGGACGTGGGGGCCCGGGTTCTTGTCGCCGGCCGACGCGTCGGGGACCCAGAAGACGCGGCCGGCCGAGGGCCGGCCCGCGAGGTGCGCGACGCGGCTCACGCCGCGCGCCATGCAGGCCAGGCTGAAGTCGACGGCCCACAGCCCATACCCGAAGCCCGACATGAAGGTCAGGGGCGCGCCGCCCAGCACCGCCGCCGTCTCGGACATGATGAAGGGCAGGCCCGCGGCGCGCGACTGGGCGATGGAGTTGCCGTAACGGGTCTGGATGCGCTCGGTGATGGCGCTGTGATTGAGCATATTCTCTGTGTTTCTCAAAGGTTAGCTCTCTTTTTCACAGGGCACCGTCGTAGCGGCCTGGAGTTTAAGAGGGAGTAAGGAAGGGGGGGTGGCACAAACCCTGCATCTCCTTATCAGTCCATTTGAACTTTTTGTCCTTGGTTTGGGTGATTTGGTAATAATGGTCGGCAGCCGAGTTGGACAGCTTGTTGTCATTGATTCCAGCCTTCAACACCTCGGCCCTGTGTTCAGTCATCGGTGTTAGCAGTCTAGAACGGATCAGAAGGGGTGGGGATAAAAACTCGCGACCCGAGTCACAGTCATCACTTACACGCCATACTTGGCATTGTCGTTCGAAGCCGTATTGGCCACCTCAAAGATCTTTCTGCCGTCCCCCTTCAGCCCCAGCTCTTCGATGACGGCCTTCTGCACCCGCAGCGCCTCCTTGGCGTAGTCCGCCGCCGTGCCCCCATAGAAATTGGGCTCGTTGCCCAGCGCGATGGCGGCCACCTTGCTCGCGTCGCCCCCGCGCGCATCCCACGCACAGCGCACGAACGCCAACGTGTTGTTCAGCGGCGTCGGGCTCTCCTGCATGGGCGCCTGGATGGACATGCGGGCGTCGGGAAACGCCTTGTAGCCTTCGCAGAACGAGGGCCCCACGCTGTAGATGGCTCGGGAATCCTGGTGGCAATCTTTGTCAATGCCGCTGCCGTCTTCCTTGGGCAGGCCGATGCATTTTCGGGCCTCCTTTTGGTTGGGGTCGAAGACGAAGCGGTCGCCGCTCGTGCCGCCCACGCGGACCACGGGCGGTTTGCTCATGCGCTGCCGCAGCGAGGACACGAGGTTGGCCGAGAAGGGGTTGTTGAAGTGGTTGAAGAAGGCGGACTCGATACCGAAGCCGACGAAGTCGGCCGGGACGTTGAAAGCATCCGTCGGTTTGGTGGCCCTGACTGTGAGAGTCTGCGTGGCGCGTTGATTGTTGTTGTCTTGGTGATCATTCGGCACAGGGCCGGCAGCCTGGGCCAGTCCCGTTAGGGCCAAAGAGACGATGCTTATCGAGGTATGCATTGTGTTGGATGGTGGAGGCGATCTGAGGTTCTTTTTTTTTGTTTCCTAAGGACGTGTTGCCATGCCTTTATACTACCTCTACGGGTCTTGGTTCTACTGGCAACATTATATCGACGCGTATCCAATCCGTATTGCATGCGGTTGCGTGCGGGATTCCTTCCACGATCTAATCTTGTACCACTTACTTCTGACAGTAATTAACCTATAATCTATTGACATCAGCACTATGAGGGATCTGCCAGCCAATGGGATGTCATGTAGACCGACAGCCGCCGCAGCTTACAGCCCTGTCATTTACTAAGCCTCTGGGGATTGTATATTGAAATCTCACTGCCATTGAAATGCGACAGGGCTCTGTACCTCTTGGCGGAACATTCCTGTCAGCTTTTGCTTGCTAATTATCAAGACGGAGTTGGAGAATGAGGCTCAGCACCTTGGCCCATCCTAATACAGACCCACCAGGCTTACTGTACTTGCTTGCTCTCGCTGCCCCAATCCGCGCTGCAGTGCACCATGTTCTCCGTTTGATTGGTAGTCTACCGATTCTGGATAGCTAGGAGTCAACCCTTCTCCAGTCAATTGATTTTCCTATTCCGTCAAATGACCAAGAATATTGTCGGATCTCGGTCGTTCTTGTTGACTGAGTTAGTGCCCGGAAATGCGATGGTATGGATGATGGACTTGGGCGTCACGCCGCTTTGAGTAAAGAGAAGCATCCAGGTTTCTCTCGATGGTGAAGAGGCATCGGGCTCACCAGAAGTCAGGATGTGTGTGCTCGCACTCTATAGGACGCTGTCCACCACACCGTCAGCGCACGACGCCAAGACTAGAAAGGACGAGGAGACGTCTATACTGGAGTTGTCGGCGACTTTGATTATTTGGCGACCACGGAGTCTGCCAATGGATATTCAATGGAGATGCAAGGCCAATTATTGCGTGATACACTATTAACAAACGATAAAGGAACTTGATCGGTGAAATGACGAAACAGAAACGAGATAAGGCCGCTCGGAAGGCAAACGAGCGAGACCGAGGACGGATTCCTGTAACTCAGGGACTCTTCAGGCGAGGAAAGATCGTGGGTAGCAAGGAACAGCCAAGGAAGGTGTTAGTAGTAGGCAAAAAGTGGAAATCAAGGAAAAAGGGGGTTTTGAGCCCCTTTCCAAAGTTTAGAGTTCACTCAACCAGAACTTTCTCCAAGGACCTCTTACCAGAACCACACCACACACAGGCAGCAACTTACCCATTGCAATGAGGTTTATAAGTCGTAATGATACCTGATTCCCTTGACCGGGCCGGAGTAGCCTAGCGGTAGTATTCTTATGCGTATTATACTTAAAGGCAAGAGGGTTCAACTCCCTCTGCGGTCACTTCTTCAATCCCTTCTGTGGGCGATTTCTTTTTTTTACTTTGGCCCTTTTTTTATTTCAAGAATCAATGACATTCCCACGCTTTCTTTCCACTTTCTCCTTTGGAACTTATGTATAATGTCAATAGATAAACTGGTAATCCTTACTTAATCTATTGGAATGGAAATATTTGCACTTGAACTGCGAGGTATGTTCTCAGTTTGGTATTGTGATAGTGACATTGAACAATTCACATCCCCAACCAAATGTCCATTGAGTCGGTTGGCCTGATACGTATCGAGGTATCGCCCGCCTACAAATATATATATAAATCAACTGGATATTTTCAAGAAATGGTGCAGACTAAATGCATCCAGGTTGTTGAACTCCTTTACTGAATTATAATTTGTCTCATTGGCAGAGCTATGCAGGACGAAATAGAATGGCACATCACTTTTACACGGGAATCACAACTCATTAGCATGGGCAGGAACAGTAAATGTGCAGATGAATGGGCACATGCCAATCCCCAAAAGGGGCGACTATGCTGATTCTATTGCATGATGTCTTAGATAATGGTAGCTTCATGGCCCCATGCTAAGCTTGAATTTATTCTCTACACCCGAGTCCACAGATCCCTGTAGACTCTAAGGCTTGTATGTGTCGAAACGAAGATCAATTCACCAATCCCATTCATTCATGGACTTGAACGTTTGCAGTCACACAAGGCCCCATCGCTCTAAGGAACGTGGTTTCGGGTCCGCTGAGCTATTCCTTCCCTTATTCTTCAGAGCCAAGGTCACGCGCAAAAATCAGTAGGAATTGGGAAAATTTCAAGCAGCAGCAGCGCTGACGGCCGCCTGCTGGCTCTCGCGCTCGAGCAGAGTGTTGATGAAGCCTTGGCCGGTGGGCTTAGACTCGTTGATCTCCTTCGCGACTTGGTGGCTGATGCCGAGTTGCTCATCTGTCCACAAAGGCTCCTCGGCAGCACCGGTGCTTTCACCGACACCGATGAAGCCGCCCTCGGCCGCCCACGCGGAGGTGCGCTTGATGCCGAGCTTGGTCCAGATCTCGTCAATGGCATTGACAAGGTGGTCACGGTACTCCTTCTTGTGACCAGGAGTCGGCGTGATACGGAGGCGCTCCTGGCCCACCGGAACAGTAGGGTAGTTGATAGACTGCACGTAAATCTGGTAGTCTTCGAGGAGCATGTCAGACGCTTGCTTGGCCAGCTCAGCATTGCCGACAAGGACAGGGATGATGTGCGAGGGGTTAGGGATGACAGGAATATCACGGGCATCCAGAGCCTCTTTCACGGCACGCGTGTGCAGCTGCTGGAGCCTTCGGTCACCAGTGTACTCCATTTGGTATTCAATGGCAGCCTTAGCACCAGCCATGGTGGCAGGAGGGAGAGATGTAGTGAAGATGAAGCCGGGAGCCAGAGAGCGGATCACGTCAATGAACTTGGCGTTTCCTGCAATGTAACCACCAACACAGCCATAGGCCTTGCCCAATGTTCCGGTGATGATGTCAATGCGGTCCATGATAGTTCCCTGGGGCTTGCCCTGTTGGTGTGCTTCGAAATCCAGGTGCTCGGCGACACCAGCGCCGGTTGGCCCGTACATGCCGACAGCATGGACTTCATCGAGGAAGGTGATGGCGCCGTACTTGTCAGCAAGGTCGCAAATCGCCTCAATAGGGCCGATGGAGCCACACATGCTGTATACCGATTCGAAAGCAATGATCTTGGGCACATGCAGGGGTAAGGAGGCCAGCTTGGCCTCCAAATCCTCCAGGTCATTGTGCTTGAAGACGATCTTCTTGGTACCCGAATGGCGGATACCCTGGATCATAGAGGCGTGGTTGAGGCTGTCTGACAGAATCACACAGTCGGGGAGTTTGCTACCGAGGGTCGCAAGTGTCGCGTCGTTGGCGACGTAGCACGAGCTGAAGACCAATGCGGCTTCCTTGGCGTGCAACTTGGCAATGGTGCCCTCCAGTTCTACAGCATGCTTGTTGTGACCCGAGATGTTGCGCGTGCCTCCTGCACCTGCACCATACTCGTCCAGGGTCTCGTGCATCGCCTTGATGACTTGAGAGTTCCGTCCCATACCAAGGTAGTCATTGGCGCACCAGACAGTCACGCGCTCCTCCTTGTTCGCCATGTGGGCGCGGGGAAACTCCCGGGCCAGGCGGTTGATGTTGTTGAAGTAGCGGTAGGACCTGTCCTTGTGCTTCTTGTCGAGCTCGGCTTGGTAGAAGCCATCGTAGTTGAACTTGGCGTCGTCGCTCGCGGGCTGGCCGGGCAGATTCGAGGCACTGCCCTGCTTCTGTGCAGGCGCAGCTGGCGGGAATTGATCTTCAAGGAAAACACCGTTAGCCAGGGCAATTGGTTGGTAAAGAGGTCGGCATCGTTTCGGATCTACTTACCAGCCAAGAGAGGAGCGTCGACGGCCCTGGCCTCGTTGGGGCGACTGGTGTGAATCTTTGCCTTAGCCGACTTGGCGTGGCCGGAGAAGCTGCGCATTCCAGCGACAGCAGTAGGGGCGGTAACACCGACGCGGGAAGACTGGACAGCCAGAGCCTTGCCCATGACAGGGCAGCGCTGGCCAAGCAGCTGCAGCTTGGAGATAGTTCCGCCGCATGGCGAGGCCTGGGGACGAGTCGAAGTAGACAGAGCCCGCAGAGTGGTGGTCGACGTCTTCTTCAGGAAGGGGCACATGGCCTTGGACTGTCGTAGAACAGTATCCATGGTGGCGGGTCGATGCGCAGAGTTCAAGATCAGTACGGGTGGCTTCTTTTTGACGAAAACCCTGTTTGGCAAGAAAGTGTGTGTGTGTATGTAGCAAAAGAGAAAAAGAGTTGAGACAAGACGGCGGTTTTGATGCAATTACTTATTATTAGCCGGCGACGTGGTCCTTGGCCGGTCGGTGGGGGAAAATGAGCGACGAGACCAAAAGTACTAAAATTGACCGGGATGGTGGGTTGAGGGGCTTTTTCGCTGACTTGGGTTGCTTGAGGCTGGGCCGCGGAAGATGGGGATGAGGTTGGCAATGCTCCAAAAGTACATCCAAGACAAGATCGGCCGAAGGAGCGAATGAAGATACCCCATCGGCAACATCTACTCACGCTCAGATTGTCTAGGAATAGTCGGACTTCTCAAACTGCTTCTAGTGCCAGGCCGACTACAGATTTCACCGTCAAGGCGGCATACTTCAGGCCAGCTGAATCGAATACAGTTTGTTAGGCCTCGGAAGTTTTTAGTTTTTTTCTCTTTCTTTATTCTGCCACTAATTTGATTTGATGTTCAAGTTGCTCAGATTCCCAATGCCATGGCATGACAACGATAGGTATGTAGGTACAAGCCGATGAAATCTAGATCGCAGTCGCAGCAGGTAGCACAAAGGAAAACTAGTCGGTACCTACGGAGTAGGCTCCATGCCTGACATTCCGTCCGTTCCCAGTGGATGTTCTCGGGCTCTCGGCGTCTGCTACTGTAGGAACATGGCGAAAAAATAGGACCTGCTGGGCCTGCTGGGCCTGCTTGTCCCACTCATCTACCGTCGCAGTGTGCCAGTAAAGGCCAGTAAAGAGTCGCAAAGGGTCGTAGGGGTCGTCAATGACTTTTTCATCCCCCCTAAAAGCCGAACTATCAACACCATCATCATGCCACGCTCTGGTAATTGCCTCGACTCCCATTGGCTGGCCTGCTTCCGTCTTACCCAAAGCAGAACCCCTTGCAACACTAGCATCACTAGCATCACTAGCATCGCCTATATCGGTACTGCAGGCTAGTCCCCGAATCATTTGTCACCGCCGCCGCGTCGCTGACAGACAAGTACTGCACAAGCAGCAGCCACTATTTCTCACTTGCGCTGACCTGCATAAGGCCATATCCCATATCCAATTGTCACCGGCTATTTCAAATCCCGACCCCAGTAGTCCCGAGGAATGCATCTCGACCACGTCATGTATTAATCCGGTGTTGCACCTGGCGATAGCTTCGCCGGCCTACCCATTACGACTGAAGTCGTACATGCTTGAACCTCATGAAGATGAAAGAGTTTAGACCTGTAGATAGACTTTGCCCTAGCCTCCGCTAGGAGCCAACAGGGTGGTTCCAATGGCTGTCATACAACATGTTGTAAATGCTTTGGACAGTGGCTAGACAGAGAGTCTAATGAAATAATATTTACAGAGCCCTGAGTGCACTGGAAGCAGGCCAAGAATAACACACATTGCTGACTTATCCAAGACATTCGCCGTCAAACCCCACGATGGTATCACTATTCGATCGCGCCTATACGAGGGACTGGCCTACATCCTACTGTGCCTGTCAGTCACCAGCAACACCATTTTCCTTTACATGAATTTTTTTTGGTCACCATCCAAACCTTGGGTCAACAACCTCTCTTTGTTGTAACTCATCCTGATTGGCTTTTACTCACACTGCCTGGACTATTTGCACGTCCATTGCTCCGCCAATCGAGGGCACTGGTTTTATATCTGGAACAGACTCAACGAGGATATCATGGTCAAATAAAAGATCACCAATCGCTACTGTGGGTCATTGAGTATTGGTGCACCATCGATAACACGACGTGTTGGCGCATTCTCGACGTCGAGTTCTGGCGCCACCGCAGACTCATTCGGAGTACCGGGCGGCGGCCGTTATTGCACCCATTCGGACGTGCGGGACCACTTTGGGGGGGGGGGGGGGGGGGGGGGGGGGGGCCCCCCCGTACGGGNCCCCCCCCCCCCCCCCCCCCCCCCCCCCCCCCCCCCCCCCCCCCCCCCCCCCCCCCCCCCCCCCCCCCCCCCCCCCCCCCCCCCCCCCCCCCCCCCCCCCCCCCCCCCCCCCCCCCCCCCCCCCCCCCCCCCCCCCCCCCCCCCCCCCCCCCCCCCCCCCCCCCCCCCCCCCCCCCCCCCCCCCCCCCCCCCCCCCCCCCCCCCCCCCCCCCCCCCCCCCCCCCCCCCCCCCCCCCCCCCCCCCCCCCCCCCCCCCCCCCCCCCCCCCCCCCCCCCCCCCCCCCCCCCCCCCCGGTTAATCCGACCAATAAATGCGAGAATCAGAAGCCATGTGCGCAGAATTCCGTAGGGGAAGACTACATCCCTACCTACCAAGAGCAAGAGATCTGTGTCGACTCTATATCGGCAGGGAGAACATCAAAAGACGCGGCATTACACAGTTCACCACAGCGCCGGTATCTCCGTGGCTAATGGGTCCCCCAATATCCTGCATCCGATCTGGAGCATGCCCTTCTGGAATACCCTCCGTCTTCGTCTATTTGATTTCTGGTGGTGGGACTCTATAGAGGAGTTTATTCTCTGGGACCTGTCCATTGATATGCGCGACACAGCTTGGGATGGTATTCAGAGGTCTCCATTAAGAGGATATGGTGAGAAATGACCCGAACAACTTGGCTCCCGCTTGTATATAGTGAACAATGGAGCAAAAGACTGTAAGTGCACACCATGATTATGTCTTGCTCAAAGTATGCTAATCTGTAGACTCGTGATGATGGTCCTCCAAATAACACAACCAAAATATATCCATGCAATTCAGCTAGATCACTAGCAGTGCTCGTTATCTTGCCCCAGGAGTGACTACCGCCGACCCTTTGCCAACAAAGTTAGGAGGCTATCCATGGGAGTCAGACTTGAACCACACATGCCGCCAAGTTGACCCGTGACATCCTACTTTACAGGAAGCAAAGCAGCGCCTGCGGCTTGTAGTCAACTTCCATGGGATGTTGTCAATGTGGAAGCCGAGATGGAACAAAACCCAAGCAACGGTAATTCACTGGATAGCGATTGCTCATGTGAATGCAGGTAGAGCAGTCCTAACGGATGACTGATGACTACCTGAGGAAAGCAAACTGGAGTCCTTTTTTGTATTGACGGAAGCGACATTTATATATTCTTTTCTTTTCTTTTCTTTTTTTTTTAAAAAAAAGGTTCCTGATATTAGATGAATGTGTAGTTGGAAATTGTAGTAGAAGCAACGGTGACTCCTGAGCACTGACGATGAAATATATGAGTAAAAACACCCATACCAGTTGACACAACAAAGATCTATGGTTACCGGTATTGAATCAAAATGGAAGCGACGGTTGTTCACATGATCATGTATTAGTTATTTGTGTGAATGCAAGTGGTCGGTAAACCAGACGATAGTGAGCAAGACTGAAATCACTATGGAAGCAACGATTGTCACTGTAGAATATGCCCAAATAACTGCACTGCAGGTCTTTTGGTTGTTCAGATGAATGACCAGTGACGCAACTGGTTGTTTGCATTGAATCTGACCAACTGTAGGAGTGAATACAATCGTCGCTGGCTGGTGAGCAAGTTCTGCATATCTATTTCACGCCTACCGGAATCACGTCGATCGCGCTCAACCGCTCCAAAAGAACACTCCCACACTACGCGCCACCGACTCTTTTCGGCTCTTCAAGGACGGGATCAGTCGATATTGTTAGTATCAAGATCACGCCCGGCTGAAAACAGCTTTTTTCGTCCTCTGTGTGACCAGATACACCTTGGTTAGATTTGCACTGGTCAACAGCATTAACTCCTCCATCACGCAATAACGACTTTTCTTGGCTCTTCGACATCGTAATCGGTCGAAAACATCAATATTAAGATCGGGCTCGGCTAAAGGCAAGTTGTCACGTCCTTTGTGCGTCTAGATTCGCCTTGGTTTTATCTGCCTTGTTGAGGTTGATTGGGACATTGGCGAACCAAAACTCCCTTGCACCGCCCGACACAACCCTTTCACGACCCTTCGACGTCGGACTCTGTCAAGAATACTGATATAAAGATTACATACGTCTAAAGCTAAATTTAAACGACCTTTTTGTGGCTGGACTCGCTGTGTTGAAATTGGTTGCGCTTGGGTAACAAGCAACGACCATTTGGCTACATTGGGAGATCTCAACATCTCTGCCACAGCTATATCGACATTGAGCATCACAAAGAAACATCAAAATGGTCGACTTGGAGATCATAGATGTGTGGAAGGAGCGGCTGAAGCTGATATTTCATTTGTCCGACATGGACCAATCCGGTAGGCCATTTATCTTGCTCACCCCCCTGTCATATGTAGACCACCGTTCGCAACTGATTGGCATTCTCTTCCGTTCAACAGTCACCCGAGAGTACACTCGAAGAATGTTTATCTTTGACTTCCCGGACAGAACCAAGCGCGCCGAAGCTACTACCGCGCTGCGCCGGGGTCTCAAGACGGCCTTCAAGACCTATCCCCACATGACGGGCCGCGTGGGGCCGCATGATGACGACCTCCTGGGGCAGGACCTTATCATGCTCCGCTACGGAGATACGGAGGCCACCCGCGAGATCACCAGCGACATGTTCCAGGCCAGCTACCGCAAGAAGGCCTCGGAGTGGTATGGTTACAAAGAGCTATGCCAGATGAACATGCCCGTGTCTCACTGGAAGCCGAAGGACTTCTGCATTGCCCCCCAGGACTGGGATAAGGAAGACTGGGTGCCAGCCGTCACTCTCAAGGCGACCTTCCTCGGTACCGGTTGTTTAGTGCTTTGCTTTGCGTTCCATCACTCGCTGGTAGATGGTCGCTCTATCAACATGTTCATCGACACTTTTGCTGAGGGTGTCCGAGATCCAAACGCCGTCAACGGTAAGCCACAATGTCCTTTCTTGTCTGCATGCTTCATACCTGGCCACACTAGGGACTATCAGTGCTGACTCTCCAAATCAGCGATTGGCGAGTATGTCCCACCCCCAGACCTAGCCGAGACCTGTTGCTTCAATATCGAATCTATGAACCATCTGTTTGACGGGAACCGCTTCCCGGAATGGAACTTCGACGAGAAAATTGAAGTCCACCCTCATCACTCACGTAGCAGCCGAAGCCGCCTCATCAAGTTTCCTGCCAAGGCCATCGCGGAGCTGCGAGACATGTGCCTGGCCTGGTTCGTTATGCACGGTAACACCGAAGACGCGTTCCTCAGCTCCATCGACGTGCTCTCGGCCCTGATGTGGGTGTCCCTCTTGCGCGCCCGCCACACTCGCTTCAACGACGATGAATATGACATGATCTCGACCCTTACCACCACCGTCGATCTACGCCGACAGGACTCCGACAACCTGGTGCCCCCCGACTACTTCGGCAACATGTCTATGGAGCTTGCCGTCACGTCTCGTAACATCGAAGATGTCGTGCACCCGGAGACCACCAGGGCCACGCTTAAGGGGGCGTCCCGCCTCGCACCAGCCGCCGTAGAGACCATCGCCTCCTGCGCCTCCGCGATCCGCGACGAGATACTTCTCATTGACCCAGACTACATCGAAGACCGCCTCGCCATGCTGCAGACCCTAGCGACCCCCCTCGACACCACCGAGGCCCACAAACGGGCCGTACAGAGTCACAAGTACGGCGTCAAGGTCAATTCGCTGGTCGGGTTTGGCGCCGACGTGGACTTCGGCATCCCCGGCACCCCCAAGGACAAGAACGCCGACGGCGGACGGGCACGGGCCCGGTTCATCCGGAAGCCCTGGACCCGAGACAACGGCACGGTCACCATCATGCCCCGCCGCAGCGGCAGCAGCGGCGAAGACGACGACTGGGTCGTGCTCGTGTGCGCGGACAGCGTCGTGCTGGACCAGCTCTGCGCGAAGGGGGAGCTCGGCCGCTGGGCCACAGCCTTCGTTGACGACCAGGACCCCTCGCTGTGGTGGGAGTCGCGCTTCGGCGCCCGCCGTGTACCGGACGAGGATGACGATGACGAGGATGACGAGGAGGAGGAGGGCAATATGGAAGTGAAGTGAGTCCATAGGATACCAAGCATAGCTACATGAATACATTCGAGCGAACCTGAGCCCCTTTTTTCTGTAATCCAATCGACCGTGGCGAGAATTATTTCTTTTGAAGATTGACGGAAATCAGCGATCTTATTGCGTAAGAAATTAAGGAAATCAGACATTGGGATAACCTCCCTGCCATGTCAGTAAATTGGGCAATTAACCAACAGAACCATAACCAGGTTTTCAGGAGGATTCACCAACTCAGCGTCCATCATCCCTGTGATAAGCACCTTTGGGTACATATATACAACAAAAAGCAAAATACCACCGACTCTGAACATATGCTGGGTACTGTACGTGGCATTCTATATACCAGCCTAAGCCACAATAGCACTCTATGTTTTTCTACCATTCACCCCCCTATTCCCTGACCTCAAACAAGAGACACAAGAAATCACAACTGAGAGCCCAACAACCCATTGAGCGCCTTCTTGGTGTCGGGCCCCGTCTCTTTGACCAGCTTGGCGATCTCGCGGAACTCGGGTATCGCCGCATCGCCCATGCACTCGTACAGCCAGCTCTCGCTCGTGGTGACGGTGGCCCCGGCGGCGCGCAGCCGGGCGAGGGCGAGGGGCACCTCCTGGGGGTTGCAGCTGCTGACGGCGTCGGCCAGGACATAGACGCGGTGGCCCTCAGCGAGCAGGTCGAGCGTCGTCTGCGTGATGCAGATGTGGGTCTCGATGCCCACGAGCACGACGTCGGACTTGCCCGTGTCCTGCTGCTGCTCGACCGAGAAGTGGCGCTGCACCGCGGGCGTCCACATGCTGAAGCGCGTCTTGTCCTCGATGCACACGGCCGACGCCAGCAGCGGCTCCAGCTCCGCCACGGTGCCGCCCAGCTTGGCGGCGCTCTGCGTCGTGGCGTAGACGGGGATCTGGAGGATCTGGGCCGCGCGGAGGACTTTTTGCGTGGTCAAAACGCTATCGTATATCGTTAGTTGGCTCCGTTAGAGAGACGTATGATGTTGAGGTAGCCCATCCATGATACATGGTTCCCCTCAAGCATGCGGAAGAGGAATGCTTTATTTAGTGATCTTACATCTTGTCGAACTGGTGGATGGCGTTACGGAATTTGTCCTGCAGGTCACACACACTGTTTCCGGATGCAAGAGACTGTGGGTTAGCAACTTGTAGCTATCAAAACGCCAGGAATACCCTCATATGGAACTACCCGGGTACGGGGTGGCAAGAACGGCGACTGACAAGATAGCTGGCCGCTCTATGGTCAATAATGTCAGCAAAGTGGCCTCAATACTACAGTGAGAGTTTGGCAAGAAACTCACGCATGCGCCGGCTCGGAGTAATGTTCTCTGTCATGGTGGTGATGGTTGAAGACGACGAATATCAGCACTGTAAACGGCTTATGGGAATGTGATGATGATGATGATGGACAAGAACAGGTGATGAGAGCTGTTTGTTGAGGGGAGAATGAATCAGAGGTCTTATGCACCTCGAGAATATCATAACCTGTCTCTCTCTCTTTACACACACATATAGCACTCTCATCAATCACGTTGCTAGATTAGATGAAAAGAAAGACGCGCAGAGTAAAGTGAGGCCGAACGGAGTGGATGGAGGGGTCGTGGCGGGTTAGCGGATGGTGGGGTTACGAGTTACAGATGCACGCCATGTTTGGATCATGTGGGGGTTGGGGGTGTTTCTCTACTAGGTACTATGTAAGGTACAGGAAACCGAGCCTGGAATTTGTTATATTATGTTTGGATGTTTCCCTATCCCTACCGAACTTGTCACATACCACTGAACTCATAATACTAATGGTGCTCGTACATCACGAAAACCTGAGTCATTTATTTCTATCCTCAATGATTCAAGAAAATGGCGTAGATAGATCAAGTAACCACACAGAGGTTCGCCCTCTTGAGCCAAGCCAGATCCCCCTGCACCGTAGCCATGCGGATGCGATATAGCTCATCCAGGAACGCCGGGACGAAAGTCCCTGGGCCCCGAACATCGTCGCGTTCGGCGGCCAGCTCGGCGGCAATCTCGTAGTGCAGGAGCCCTGCGATGGTGGCCGCGAGCTTGTCCTGGGGATAGGCGGCAATCATGGCCGAGATGGTCGTCCCCAAACAGCAGCCCGTGCCTGTGACCATGCCCAAATACTCGTGGCCATTGCTAATGGCGTAGACCGTCTTGCCGTTGGTCACATAGTCCGTAGTGCCCGTCATGACCACGATGTTCTTGCGCAGCGTCGCCAAGTCTCTCACCACACCGCTGAGCTTCGCCACGTCAAAGTCGGTTCCCGTCGGCCCGCTGTCGACGCCGCGCTGTTGCAGCTTTGCGCCGTCGGGCGTGCAAGACACAATTTCGGACTGGTTGCCCTTGATCACGTCGATGTAGCCGGCGCCCAGAATGCGCTTGGTCGCAGAGCGGCGGACTTCGGTTGCGCCGGCTCTGCAAGGTTTCGTCTCTCGTTAGCCCGCATAGTCGAACCATATCCTCGGGAGAACAGGCATATTCGTGAGAAGGCCGTTGTAATAGTAATGAAAGAATACTTACCCCACTGGATCAAAAACAATAGGCTGCGCAGCATCATTGTACGCCTTGAGGGCCTTGAGATAATTCTCCAGCCCCTCAGGTGTGACCGTACCCATGTTGACCACGAGCGCCCCCCCTAAAGTCGCCAGATCCTTGGCCTCCTCGCCGTAGTTAGCCATGATAGGGCTCGCGCCCACGTTGAGCGCGACGTTGGCAGCGATATTCTGGACGACCAGGTTGGTCATGTTGTGGGAGAGCGGCTTCTTCTCGTGCACCGTCCGGATGATCTCGGGCACCAGCTCCAGGATCTCGGCCGAGCGGTACTGCTCCTCGGCCCGGACGTGCGTCGCAAAGGTCGGCGGCGTTTTGACGAGCCGCGTCAGATCCCGGGCAGCGGCCTCCGGGTCCGCCGCCGCTACGATAGCGCTCACGGCTGCGACGCCATCGAGCGACTTTTGCTTGGCCATGCTCTGCCACATGACCTCGGAGGCGTTGGTGGCGTTAATGCCGCCTATGCACACGGACTTGACCTTGGACTTGGACGAGGAAAGGTAGAACAGCATGCGCTGTACGCCCTCGATCCCAATAATGTGCTTGGTGTCATCTTTACTATCGTCATAAATCCTATGTTAGTTACGGTACATCCAGGAGACGGGGGCAAGAGAAAAAGGGGTGGATGTCTCACGTTGGCGTGGCGTATACGGTTCCAATTCCCACGTAGTCGGCGCCGCCACGACATGCTGCGTCCAACTCCTCGATAGTGCTCACCGTCACGCCAATAATGGCATCCTGGCCCAAACTCTTCCGCGCAGCCGCCAACGCTAGTTTACACACAAGTTGTTAGAGTTTTGTTTGTGTATATGCATGCTCTCGCCTGCTCCAACTTTCGCTATAACCTGAACCAAGTCTGTGACGATCATGATTTTACCAGCTTTCTCGAGAAGCTTTCTCGAGGAAGGGAAAAAAAGGGGAAACCAGGACCCAAATGGAGAAGAAGAGCAACTTACTCATATCATCCTGGCCAATATGAACACCCTCACACTCGACGGCCAAAGCGACGTCCACGCGGTCGTTGATTAGGAGCGGTACATGGTATTTCTGGGTGATGGCATGCAGTTTGCGGGCCGTCTCAATCAAGGCGCCGGTCTCGCTCTTCTTGTCCCGAAACTGCACACATGTCACGCCGCCCTTCAAGGCCGCCTCGACTACCTGGCATAAATCCTTATCACCAAGGATAGCCGGGGTGGAGTCCGTCACCAGGTAGAGGGAGTAGTCTACGTCCTGCTTGCGCATAGTCCCTTTTTGTCGTCCGTCTCTCAGTGGGAAATGTTGGTAAGGTATGGGAGGTCGTGATGATGGAGAGAGTATAGCGTATTGTAAGTGGGTTGACTAGGTGGTCATAGAGTCAGTCAGTCAAGTCATAGCTGGTACGAGTTGCGGTTTATTACGGTATTGCTAGTTGCTAGGTTAATGGGCGAAGCCTAAAGCCCCACCCCTCACCTCAATTGGACCTTTCTCATACGTCTCTTGTATGACGTCTTAATTGCTTAAATATACCTAAAGTGCCAGATTTTGCGGCTGTTTTATTTACTCAAAGTTTCCAACCAGGCAAGTGAACACAACAGAAGCCGGACCACGATGAGGAGTATCTACCTTGGTTGCTATATGAACACCACATCGAAGAGTATTATGTACTTCTACTCGGGGAACAGACCGGGTTGACTGCCTCGAGTTGGTCATTAAAAGTATAGTGCTATATAGGATTCGCGTCCTTCCATGCCGTACTTTTCGAGTCCCCCTTGAACTTCGTAAATGGACCGCACTTGGTGGTCTATGATCGTTACCAATTCCTTAAGTAGGATGTCCTGTCGTTTCTAATTTCTTTCGCCCTGAGCCCTAAAAAATAAGAGTGACATATCCCATGTTCACTCGTAGCCTGAACGCCAGACGTATGCAAAGATTTACATCGCTCGTACACCCAATTAATTACTTCGAGCCTTCCAACCCAAGCCCACCCTGGCTTGCGCATGCCGAGCCCTACCATGCCCCGCTAGGGCTCCTACGTGTGCGCGTGTTACGGAAGTAATCGTATGCCATAGGGTCTTGGGTCGGGGTGCTCATATCCTCTTCGGTCTGAGGCAGACCACCGTAACCCTGGGGTCCTCCACCAAGCATGCCGGCGCCTCCTGGACCTCTAGCCATGGTGCGTTCCATACTTGGGCCTCCCATCATCGGGGACAAAGGCATCGCAGCCGCATTACCAACAAGATTAGCGCCACTATCGTTACCATGAGAATAAAGCGGGCTGCGCGATCGACCGAGATCTGGCGGATGTGCGTAAGGATTGGCTCCGCCCATCCCACCCATCGCTGAAGGCCCTGGGGAGTAGGCTCTTCCCATGGCGCTGGGACCAGGACTTGCAGCTCGGATGGGCGGCAATCCTGGACTGCCTGGTCTGGACGATGGCTCGCTACCATTCCACATGCTCCCAGGGGTTCCTGGCCTGTAGTGATCAGCCGGCCGGCCGTAGATGTCGCCTCCGCCATGTTCCGACGCAAACTCCGGTCGGTTCTTGTAGTATTCGAAGTCCATGCGCGACTCATGGACGATCTCGAACCCAGGCAGTGAACTCTTTGCCTTGCCCGATTTGCTCATGTCACCAAGCACGTAGGCATCGGAATAGCCAGACGTGGACATCGTATCTCCCGAGTCAGCCTCGCGCCCATCGCTAAGGCGTCCCTTGTAAATTGAGGCCAAAATGTTCTGGGCTTTTGCGTGCACCATGGGCGTAATAAGGGGCTTGTACAGGGCCGGGTGACCGAATCGTGACGCAAGTCGGTCAGATCGAAGAGGGTCCTTGCCCACGGTGCCTTCGCTGTTCCTGTGCACATTCCGAGTCGCATAGTAATGAATCTTGGTATCAAATGCCTGAGAACAGTAGAGTTTGAATAACAGCATGATGAATGGGAGCGGCACGACTGCATAAGCCTGTGTCTTCGCCGCAAAATTCACACCGCCATCGCCCCGGATCCAAACGACAAGAAATGTGATCACATTTCCAAGCATGGTCGCGAAGATCATCCTATTGAAGAGAACTCGCCAAAACATACCCGCCGACTCAGTCTTCGTGATGAAGATGTAAAGAAGGAGATACTTCTTGAGCCAGCAATCGATGGCAAAGTATATGGCCGCCGCCGGAAGGACCAAAGGCTGAAGGCCACCGAAGAACAGCGCGACTGTAGCATAGTACAAGAAATAGTTGTAGTAGCTGGCGTAATCGAATGCAGGTGGCGCTGTCAGTTCGATCAGTTCTCGTGGAGTCGGGCTCGAGAATTTTCGCACGAAAAAGCTCCAGACCAATGTCCACAGCTGTGCAAGGTCAATGGCAGCACCCATGCTACGTTGCAGCAACCAAGTGATGAAGAAAGGCGTAATGCTACACAACGAAATGAACAAATTGTCCAAAGGCTTCGCGTCCGTAATGGCTTTCCATGCATCGCCTGTTTTCATGGTGTCATGAATAACAGAGGAGACGATGTTCCATAAGGTGCCAAATATCGAGAAGATAATCAGGTTGTTGAAGACGAAGAAGAAGTACAGTTTGGACACCACATGCCTTTCTCTTCCGGTTTTCGTTCTGTCTCCGGCTCGGATAGACAGCCGACGGAAAATGATAGGAAGCACGAGATAGATGAGGGACGTTATGGCCGGGTTGACCACACCTTGCACGATCGACCAAAACGATTTATTTATGGCCAATTCGTCCTTGAAAGCTGGCCAAACGGCTCCCAGGTTGTTCAAGTTGACCAGGAAAACTGCGATCATGGCGTTGGGGGCGATCCAGAGGAATGTGAGCAGAGCGACCCATGCATTGACGATCAACCTGCGCCAGCCTCGTTTGGATGGGCCGAGGGGCATGTTGGCCCAGATAATGTCGTTCGGCCTGGGGGCGAGAACAACAGTGGTGCCCCTCGGCTTCTTGTTTCGCAGAGCGTGGGCGATACAGTGAGCCTCGGAGATGTCGTCATAACTGGCAAAGCCATATGGCAGGGCGTTTCGTTTGTCGATTGTGTTTCGAGCCTCCTTCACTTCGATTTCGAGCTCCCTGATTCTGTTCGTAAGATATTCGATGGCATCAACCTTTTGACCTTTGGGGAACGTGCCGTAAGATGGATCCTTCTTGGAGGGCGAGCACATCGGCCGTGCTGCAGGCAAATTTGCAGGGTCTTTCAGGTACCTTGCAAGAACCTTTTCCAGCTTGCGAACGGTGTGATCGTGCTGTTCGATAAGACTGGGAAGATGCTTGACGTTGCGTGCCATTGCTGTTCTTGAGAACGATGATTGCGGAATGACTTCGTCGATGATCCTCGCGATTCCTTCGTCCGAAGAGAATTTCTTGGGAATGTCGTTCAACATCAGCGTCCGGGAGTGCAGGCTGTGCTGATACTCATCGGTCTCGAAATAATAGCGGCGTAGTTCGAGGACTTTTCTGTAGTTCCACCAGAGGAACCCGCAGATGATGGCGTTGGATAGATATCCAACAATAACGATACCCCACGTGTTCTTGCCATACACTGCTATCGGTGTCAACCTGATAAGCAACAGGGACGGGTCATCTTGATCGACATTCTTGGTCCAATTAATGGGCAGAAGAACGCAGCACGACAATACAGCCAGCGCACCGAATATATTCCGAAGCATTCTCGTAAAACGCAGGAAGATAGTCGCGTCCATGCCAGCATGTTGTATCATGTCCTTGTCATTGGTCTTCCATAACGGCGTAAACCATGCAAAATAGCCTTTCCCTATCGGCGGTGGTGCATGCTTTTCGTCGGCGTGTTTGAGCTTCGGGGCGTAAACTACTGAGTGGTAAGGTCGGATGAGGGAGAAGAACAGCGCAATCCCTAGTGTCAAACCTAGGGAAGTGGCCAAAGCAGAGTATACGGCATTAATCGTGAGCTGGAAGAGTCAATATTTATCCGTTTAATACAAGCGAGAGCGAGTCTCACCTTCTGCTTGAAAGGGTCGTTGAGCAATTTGAGCAGCTCTTTCGCTGGATCATCTTGCCTGGCGATCAAGGCTGCAGACATTTCCCATGGCCAGGCCATCTTGGTGTATACCGGCGCTCTGCTGGCAGAGCCGCCGTAGCACAAAACTGCCAAGTCCTCCAGTGTCTGGATGACCGGACCACAGGTCGAGTTTTGTTTGTCCGCTCCGGTAAATTCTCACAAACAATACATGCGAGCTTGCTTTGTGGTGGGGTGTTCAAACAGTGTTTGGCGATCCAACTGCGCGGGCAGACAAGAACGCTGTAGCCCTTGATTCTGCGAATTTGACGGATACGTCGGAGTAGGTGGTGGCTTGTGTGATCCCCCCCTGCTTTCTCGGTTTATACTGGAGTCAGGTCGTGAAATCGCAAGGAATCCGGTCGGTCGCGTGCCCGAAGACAACGTCGTACAAGCGGTTGGAGATGGTGATACGGATTGGAGATTTCCACGAAAACTCGTTGGTTCGGACGTGTGCGGCGGGCCAGACAGCACCGTTCAGAGGGCGGTGTTCCAGGAGACAACGAGGGTAGATAAGGAATGGTCGGTCGCCTGTCGAGGTAAAATTAGGATCAAACGAGAGTGCGAAAGAGGTTCTTCCGAAATCTTGAGATCAACAGCAGGTGAATCCGGATCTTGTCGGATAAGAGGAACGAATGTGTAAGAGGGGAAACAAGGGGAAAGAGAGGATTATTCGAATACGGATTGGACGTCAGGACAAGACATGATTATCGATCGGGATTCTCTATGAGTGAGAGTGAGAGAGATGCGATCCATTCTCAATTTGATTAATCCCGGTCAGAGGAGGGAAGTACTAGCAACGGACCTAATGACGACTTTCCCCCCAAATGCTGGGCTAGGTACTTGCCCACTTCTTACGTGTATGTAATAGTAGCGTCCAGTACGGAGTAGCGAGTACATGTAGCGAGTACGGTAGCGGTAGCGTGTAGGATCAGGTCTGGCTGGTCGTTTACAGCACTAACCTACGTCTGTTCAAAACGATCATTGTTGAATTGTTTTAACCTAGGATGACAGGGGCCTCAGCCAATCAGCCTCTAAATCAAAGGACCAACAACCCTCTCTCTAGGATGGATTCCTTCATTTATTTATTTAACCCTCAGGGAAAGAAGCAAGCAGCACGAAGATATCGGCTTCCATCAATGCACATTGACAGACAGACAGACAAACAGACTCGGGTCGACTGCTAGAACGATGTGCTGTCAGTCCTGTACTTAGACACCAGCTTCGTTAGGTACCGCCACTGTCATCAGTCTCCATGCGTGCCCTAAGGGCCTTGGTAAATAGCGTTTCCTGGTCAAGCATTGGAGGCCCCGGTGCCCGGAGGGTGCCGTTGTACTGGCCACTTGCCCGTTAAAGTTAAAAAAACTTAATGCGCCCGCCCTGTCAGCGTAGTGGTAGTGGTATCTCGCCTCCATCGAGGCCAGCGCAGCCAGCACCCAGAACTCAGATAGGCTTGGTTGGTATTGCTGAAAAATTACCCGATCGCCTTTGACTTTCTTGTACCTGATGCCGTCCCAAGCAGATCCCAGAAAATTGAAGCCCACTCCGTCTCCGTGCTGGGCATCGAAATCGAAGGTGCCATCTGCTGTCTTCTCCTGGCAAATCTCCTTGGCACCTGGTCTTCTGATTAAGAAGATATGGACCGCTGGTCAGTGCCAACTCTTTAAGATGTACCTGCTTACGTTCTTCAGACGAACAAGCTGGACCTCATCTCATGTTGGGTCTGATCCAGCTGTTTGGGCCATGCAGTGACTTTCTTCCAAATCTGGTCTATTGCTATGTCTTGTTTCAAGGAGTATATGTAGATCGAGAAACCATGGGCAACCCTCACCATTTCGGTTTCCGTGGTGGTGGGAGAGACATTGTGCCTCGGAAGAATGTAGAAGAGCGCGTCTTCTGGGGCCTAGACTCGAAATCCCTCGAAATCCCTGTGCCAAGCAGTTGCCGATCGTTCACGGTATTTGCTAATGTCAACCATCCTTGGTAAGACAAGCTGACAAGCTACCCAATCGGCCGCATCGGATGACACTATTTCTATTTTCGACTGGCTTTGACTTGCCGGAAAGGTGGGTTCTCGAAGACACCTGCGCCTCGAATACGAACTCCTGCTGGATTCACCCCAGACTGCTAAGAAATCTCCTGCAGGAAACATCGTGGCAGCTGGGCCGTGGCTGGCCGGTCAGCTGTTGGTTTTTCCTTATCTACAGGGTCTTTGGCACGTCATCACGTTAACGTTTTGAAAGTTGCTGAAAGCGCTAAAACGCACGTTAGTCAAGTCACATCTACATACTGAGGTCCATGTCACCAGGGCATTTTGATGAGAGTACCGTAATAATAAGCCCTGATACCTGGAAAACAGGAGCAACCAACCTAGCAATTGGGTTCTTGAACGAACAATAGGGGTCCTCCATTAACGGTAGGATTATAGACAGGGCTGACCGACCAATCTTAATACAACAGCCTTTCTGTTATTGCCGATCTCCACGACTCCCTGTTTCTGTCCCCGTCTTTTACATACGTAATTATGCCAACTTGAGGTGGTATTCCGGTCCTGTGCTTTCGGGGCTAATAGGCTCCTTGACCAAGAAACCACCCCTTTCAAACATTTAGACGAGTAGAGGGCAATCTTGGCAGAAACAACTGCCTGGAAGAGAGAAACAAGCTTTGCAGAAGGCACATACCTAACCAAACTGAATTGTGAAGCCATCCCTCCGCCTCAACGCCCCCTAGCGACGCATAAATACCTGCTTTATGCACCAAAGGTGGGATTGCCCATCACAATATTCAGAAGCTACTCAATCACTCAATCCCACTATTCAACAACGCATTGGGTTGTGGCGGCGGGAAAGCGCAACTCTGATATACCGTTCATCCGAGGATAAGGGGTCTGCACAGCCTAGAGCTTCGCTACACGCTACAGTCCACAATAGCCGTAACTTTATCAATCCGCTCCCGCATCAGGCGTCGACGTGAGAAGTACTGTAGGAGGTAAAATCCATCCCGTGTAGTGAAAAGCGTAGAAACAGTTTAAGTGGCTTGGTAATAAATACAATCGATACCATTGAGAGACTACCGAGCTTATTGTGCTCGCCGTCGCCCAGCTAATAATACTGTTGCCATTCTATTGATCACATAGTGCGCCTACACTGGATCTGAGATATGCTGATCCCAAGCCCACGGATGCCAAGCGGACAAGATTTCGGGAATATTTAGCCTCCACGAACCATATCGCATTCTCGTCATCAGAGCCGCAAGGGTCACGTGCTGACCGCCAGCCCGACCACTGATGATCACTAGTAAATCACCGGTGATCATGACTGGTCATCACTGGGTAGCCTGAGGAAGAAGAAGAAGAAGAAGAAGAAAGCTATGCATTCTGCGAATGAGTGCCGTACCTACCGAGATCCCATAAGATATTGGGCGCGTCCAGTCAAACCGACGGATGGGGCTTTGCCGGCAAGTTTTTCGCAGGCGAGCGGTGACTTGGACCCATGTGGAGAGCGAGAAGCCATCCCATGCCGTCACGAACGCCGTCCCCGAGCACACTGTATGTCTTCCTTTGCACGTCCACAGCGGAACTGACAGGGCGAGGGAGTCCGCGGGCAGTAAGTGTTTAGTTGTGTATTGCATATGGCAATTGGCCACGTGGGAAAAGTGACGCTACCAGGCTCACTCACGATGCCAAGATTCGCCGCAATTCATGGAAGTGTCTTTCCCGCGCGCGACGGAGCTAATGCAGGTGCCGAGTTCCCGGGATTCGATCCACCCAATTCTCTCGGCTCTTCCATACAACACGACTCGCTGTTTCGTTTGCGTCAAAAATGATGGTGGTTGGGCTGCTCGTGTAACTTAACGTGGCGCCAGTAAGGATGCTTTTTTGAGGGGGCGCAGGAAAGAAGAAGCAGAAATCGCAGCAAAAACCCATCACAGCATGTCCACATTTGCAGGGAAGCGGAGCGTGTCGGTCAACGTATGACGGTGAACAGCAGCATGCGCGCATACAGGCGCTCACGAAGGAACTGATATAGGGCCGACCATCATAAGGTAAGGAGACCATCTAGCCACGGTATTTAAACCAGGTATAAGCCATGCTGCCCCCCGAAGTCTTGCAACGACTCTGGCTTCGTCGTTGAACAGCAACATATCAACCAAAGCGAAACTGGAGAAGGAAAAAAAGAAAATATTCGAAGATCAAAATGGCCACACATATCTACGCCGGTCGCGTATCAAGCATACTATTGTTTGTCTTGTACTGCGTGCTACCACTTGCCACCGCCGCCTTCATCGGGGCAAACAACATCACCTCCCTGGCCCCTTTCTCGGAGATCGCGAAGCGCCAAATGGACCCCGGGTCCTCTTGCTCGGACGAAGGACAATGGAACTGCATGGGCACGTCATGGCAACGATGCGCCGCCGGGCGCTGGACCAAGGTGGTGGAGTGCGCGCCCGGGACGCGGTGCACCCCCAACGGCCTCACGGACGACATGAATGTGGACAACGCGACGGATTCGTCGGATTCGGATTCGGGATCGTCATCCTCGTCGCCAGGGCCGAACGGCGGAAGACCATCCTCAGGTAAGACAGAGACTACCACCAGCACCAGCACCAGCACATGCACATGCACATGCACAACCCCAAACAGCACCACCAACACTCCCACTCCTCGTTCAACCACGTGCGACACTCCCCATCCCACTGGCGTTCCGTCAACTGAAACTGAAACAACAATAGCCAGCACGCCAACGGCAGGGTCTCCCGGTGGTTACGCAGGGTGGCGCATATGGTCGCCTGTAGGCCTGGTCGTCGCTGTTATGGCGGCTTAAGTTTGTGGTGGGAATTTACTGGAGTTAGAGCGAATATCGTGAATTTAAAAATTGTATCAAACTTATTCTTTCGGCGTTGCCTCTTTATTGGTCGTTTTCGGGAGTTGACGGTGGGAGACTTACCTGGCCCTATTGCCAACACTACAGGATATTGTAACAGCTCTTGGTTTGACAGATATGTACGAACCCATCACATATCAGATTGGTATTCCGCCCATGATGCTGTCGTTCCTTGTTCGGGGCTTTACTGGGAGATAGGCATATGCAATTGCTACTCCCTCGGCACCCGCATCATCCACGCCAAAGTCGACCTGCACAAATACCATTGCCAGTACGAGAGGCTGGACAATCTGACTCGCGCCCAGATGGCGTCACGATCCGAAACAGTCAGGCATTGCCAGAACGAGATCCACGACGAGGCGGGAAGAGCTCCTAGTGTAGCCAGCCCAAGGAGAAAGCCCGAATAGTAAAGAGCTCGCGACACCCGAGTCGTAAGGATGAAGCCCTATCACCATCACGCCTGAAGAAAAGGACAAGCTGACGGCTTGAGACCAAAGGTCTTATGGAGTCCGACTCGGGGCCCGGATATATCGAATGTATTATGGCAAGGGAGGGTGAGCCGCTAGTTCGTCCTGTGTGATCTCAGATGCACCTGATCTGCATGTGTTACAGCCGTCGGCAATCTCGGTGCCAAAGCTTGAATAGGATTGCGGCCCCGAGCGAGATAGTTGGGCTCGGTCTGACGCATACGGGGTGGAATCGGCGGCTAGATATCAAAATGTCTCCCCTTTTGCGTCTTCTACGCGTCGTGTGTCGTCCGCTTCAAGCCGCCTGGGTGGGGGTTTGCCGCATCGGGGAGGGAGGGCTGGTATTACCGGAGATTTAGGGATCAGCAGCAAAAGATGCGAGCTTTCTGGGCCTCCACGGGAGACAGCACCTGAAGAAGCACCCCGAGTCGACCTCGTACGGCTCATACTTATGATGGAGAACCAGCGCAAACAGATGACGGTTGCGGTACCCGATAGATTGCGTGGCATCACACGAGCTTTGCATCGAATCGTAAGCCCTGCTGTCTGTCAATGTTGCTGTTAATGTGTTCTTCTGTATTGCAACAGATGTCAAGTCGGCTTATGGGGCTAGACATGTTGTCTGCATGTTTCGCGACGTGTACGACAAAGCTATGTCGTTCGTTCCTGCCGGACTCAGGTGTCTTGAAACAAAGCACACCCTTTCTAGAGGTTCTTGCTTATCAAGGAAAACACAAATTATCAGCACCATACGTACATAGCAAAAGTGCCCGATGCTATACTGGGTGGAGACTCTAGCTGTCACGACAACACAGGCCAAGGAAATATGTGCAGGCTATAGCGAGCAGATAGCCTGCTATAAGCATGGCAGGCGTCGGACAACAAGCTTCGTGTTGCTTGTTTTGTCGATACAACATAAGCCCTGCCACAGCCAATGTGGTCTCAAAAGCTTCGTTTCAACTTCCGGGACGCCTTATTGGCCCATCTCTTTTCCCTCGGAGCTGATCGCCCTTTCTTACTAAGACTCCGAGACACAGCCTTTATCTTGGCACTTGGATGTTGCTTGAGTGGAGGGAGTACGCATGGTGGTGATTTCACCCCCTAAGGTTATTATTATTTCAAGAGGCCAGGTAATTGCAAGAGCCTCAACTGGTCGTTCGTCTCGGAGGTCCTGAGGCGTCGATATAGAATACACCGGCATTTTGGAAATTAGCGATGTTCCGGAGGAACTCGTTGATAGGGGAAGTAACCGCCGCGCGGTTTATTGCCTTCTTCCAGGGTTTCCCATCGCTCACTGTCCCACCGTCAATTATCATGTAACAAAATCGGTTGAAGCAACGTGAATCTCGGCCCTGTGAGTCAAAGACGCTAATGACGACATACAGAACCATCTCGCTATATTCTAGATGTCGGAAGAGGCGGCGTTTAGGCCAGTGCCGACGCCATGGGGTTGCACCGCAGGTGTCGTCGCAGTCGGGGTTCTATTGGAGTCCAGGTGTTGTTCTCCAAAAGTGTAGTATTACATACGTACGTCCTGTGCCGCAACCACCGTATGCTAGGCCCCCCTCTCGCTGCCTTTGGAGGTCGCGACTTCGGTGTTTTCGCGATCTTCCACCACTACATGATTCGATCTTGTGGAATTCTACGCGGGATTACTTGGCACCGGCGCCGGCCTGACTGAGTCCGAGCAACTGGTATTGATTGGGTGTTGCGGTGGACATGTCGGAGGACGGGGGAAGGTCTAATAGTAGTACTATTGCTTGTCATAAGTATAAGAAATAAGAAGAGCTCAGCATATAAATAAGATCATCTTCGGCAACATAGACTTAGATGAAATAACCACATTGGATTTCGTCTGCAGCTACGAGGACAGCCCTCAAAGCAATTTCAAATACACGACCACAATGAGTCCATCCCGTAATTCTCCGCATGTATTGATCGTAGGTGGCGGCATTGGGGGTCTTGTCCTTGGCCAGGTCCTACGCAAGCACGGGGTCTCATTTGAAATCTTCGAACGATCGGAGAGCCGACATGCCCGCCCAGAGGGCTGGGCCATCGCCATCCATGGGTTAGTACATGTTCTATACCCAACGGCCACAGAATATTGGCTTACAGCAGGAGTAGTGTACTGGCCGAGCTATACGAAGCTATGCCCGATGACATGCCCCCGACCAACGAACTCACCCATCTCCACCCCCTGGACCTTGAGTTCGAGTTCGCCTTCTACTTACCCGAGACATCTATGGAGAAGAAGGGCTACCGGGATAACGGCGAGGAGCTGATTATGAGAGCCAACCGTCACCGGTTCCGCGACTGGCTATTGCACAACCTCCCCGTTACCACTGGCAAGCAAGCCGTGCAGGTCGAGGAGAATGAGGACTCAGTCAAGGTGCATTTCCAAGATGGCACCTCGGCCACGGGCGATATTCTCGTCGGCGCCGACGGAGTGCGAAGCATTGGTAAGACGGTCACATGCCTAGCCTGGCACACTTGAGTCCTGTACAGATGCTGACCCGTCCCCCGCTTTGCTCAGTGCGAAAGCACATGCTGAAAGGCAAGGACATCGTCGAGCACGACAACATCGCCATGATCACCTCGAACCTGCACCTCGAGGGCGCCGAGATGGCGGAGCAGCTGGACCTGGGCCACTCGGCCTACATGGTCACTATCAAGGGCCCGCCCAACGACACCCACTACCGCTACTTCGTGGGGCTCGACAAGGTGTCGCCCGACGGCAAGTCGGGCGACTACTACTTCCACTTGGCATGGGAGGACGCCAACGCCGGCCGCGACGACCACTGGATGGCGTCCGCGACGGCCGAGGACCTCCACAACTACGCGTTGCGAGCCACCGCGGGCGCGCCGCGGCAGTTCCGCTGCATGGTCGAGCGGGCCAAGGTGGAAGACATCAAGGTGCCTCCGCTGCGCCTGGTGACGATTCTCCTGGATACTCTACCCGTTGGACGAGTCACTATTCTGGGCGACGCCGCGCGTAAGTGTTGACTGGATCTTTGACCTCCAATATAATTATATCATGTGCTATTACTAACGCCCCCTTTTCCTGTTTGCGCAGATGCCATGACCCCCTTTTTGGCCCAGGGAGCTGTCCATGCCATACGGGACGGTTTGAGTCTCGGCAAGGCACTGTCGGCGGTGCCAGATGCGAGCCGCAGCGCAGCCATCAAACACCTCGAGCCATACCAGGAGGAAATGCTAACCCGGGGAAGGCAGGCAGCGGCGAACTCGAAGCTTGCTTTCGCCGAAACGACGATGCCCAAGATGATGTTTGGACGGCCGGTCGTGACACTTCCTGTGGACAACCTTGTTCTGTAAGACGAGATGCAGACAGGCTTCCCGCTGGCCGTCACAAATGTTAGTAATACGATCCGGGCACTTGTATTTCTTTTCTTAAGTTTGTTGCAAGTCGTTCCCTTTAGAGAAGCCAGCCAATCTATGGCCGAAGAAACGAGATTATACACCCTAGAACAAAAGAAGAGCTCTCCATTATGATGTTGGAGTTTATTATAGGCCCGAAAATGAGCCTGCCTTTGAATGCCACCTTCTATTAGAGCTATCATTCTATGCTTGTAACCCTTTGAGGATGTACTAATCCGTCCAATTCGGAAAATCACTATTACTATTTTTTTGGTGCCATCCGAGGCCGACCACTTGGCTTAAACTGCCCTCAGGGGCAGAATATGCTGGATTAGACACTCGCGCCGACAAAGCGGACACTCCGGCTTCTCCCTAACCCAGTCTCCGATACACTCCCAACAGAAGACATGCCCGCACTGGGTAGCTGAGGGGTCCTTAAGTTCCTCTAGACACAGCGTACACTTGCGCTGTTGCGCCCCCTTGATCCAGCCCATGGTCTTTTCCTCCTCTAGGTTGTAGTGGGGCTCTGCCAGGACGGGTGTATGCATTGCAGCGCCAATATTGACGTATGTCTGGGGTGCACCGGGAGTCCCCATCGCCGTCAGCAAAGCATTATTACTGCTGTAGGCGTTCTCGTCGAGCGAGACGTTCACGCCGCCCCCGAACACACCGCGCTCGCGTGCCTGCGCGTCCTCTCCACTCGACGACAAGGTTGAGCGTACGTGCAAGTACCCCTGCACCGCGAATTGAATGACCAACAAGACGCCCAGCAGCTCGTACCCGGCACGGTCTGACGACTCGCCTACTTTACGGGTGAATATGTATCGCAAGCCGGCGACACGCTTGGCCAGCTCGTAGTATGAGCCGCTGAAGTAGAATAGTGCCAGAGTCACAGCGTGCACCGGCGCCGGACTTGTTATCGAGGAGAGGTGCGTCAGCAGATATGACTGAAACCGATAACGCCATGACTCGAGGCTCTTGGGGCCCAGTGCCGCCATCCTTGCCAGATTCCTCTCCAACCTCCCTCGGATTCTGGCTCTTATTCCGGGCAGCGCCTTAGCGAGCCCATATGGTATGAGGATGCTTCCTGCGATGTAGGCTGCCCTCTTGGACAGAGCCGGGAGCGCGCCGGTCTTCCCCTCCACCTGCACCAAGTCGCAGTACTCTTCTCCCAGTGTTCGGTTTCCGAGCAGCGTCGTGAGGCATAGGTAGAGCAGGTCGGCGATGGTGCGGGACTCGGTGCTCCAGGCGTGCGCCGAGCGGGCTCCGAGGAGGCGGCGGTGAAGGTCGGTCAACTGATTTGTGATGACGCCTTGGAAGTAGGCATCTTTCTGGTGCGATCGGATAATGTCGGGCGCGAATGCCAACGGATACGGCGACGCCGGTAAGGTCGCGCCAGCCGTACTCGCGGTAACACCTATATCCCCCGTGGAGGTAGCCATGGCCGATCGAAAGTGCAACGGGGTGCTTTAATCAAAGAAGAGCATCGGGTGATGGCCGCTATGCTGCTGTACGCGGTGGTATAAAAGTTAATTCCGGAAGCTTCAAGCAGCTACGTGTGTATTAGAAGTGGTCATGGAGGTTCATCGTTGCAAAATGGGTCAACCGCAATGGAGGCTGGTTGATGAGCCGAGAAGAAGTTCAAGTGATGCTGGACCTCGGCGCACTTTCACAGCGAGCGTGCCTAACGTAGCGGTACGTACATGCCGACATCAACGGGCGGATGGGGGACAACAGGGGTCCGCCCTTGGCAGATCAATTTTAGCGCGTTGTAGTTGTACGTAGTACTTGTAGTAGTAGTTGTAGGGGTAACCGTTAGCGCAGCATCTTAGTGACGTACCACTTGAACCCCCTAAATTTCAATCTGATCGGACAGATTGATGCACAGATTGGCACTGCAGATTCATCGGGATTCACTATTCGACATTTACTGGTACAACCAAAACCACCCGCCACGGTCTAAGACTTGGTTCTTTTCTCTCCAAACAGCTTCCCAACTGGTCGCGACTCGATGCCCTGTCTCCGGTGACCTTTAAATCATGGACGGTGATCCAGCCGTCGAGCCGGAGCTCGACTCCTTCAGCCTAACCTTCCCCCTGCCGTATCGTGTCGCTTTCATCATCGTGTTCGGTTAGTATACAGCTACTCCCACGCCACACGGGTCTCGCAAACCCTTTGCGCCATTCCGATCAGGCTGCTAAAAGGCATACCGCTAATGTATTTTCTCAATCCATAGCCGTCTGGGCCTGGGGGGCCAACCTCCACTACCTCTACCTCGTCAAGATCGATGTCCCGGCGCTCATCCGATACCCGGGCCGCACGTCGCCGCACCACCCGCCGCACCACCTGTCGACCTACCGGCTCGCCACCATCCTCTCGGCCGTCTACGCCTTCTCGCTGCTGGTCTTCTGGGTCTTCACGCGGCGCGACCCGGCCGCTGTGCTGCGCTGGGACTGGCTGCCCCTGACGTACCTGGTGGTGCTGATTGGCGTCTTCGTCGCGCCCCTGAAGAACCTGTCCAACGCCGGGCGCGGCCGTTTCCTGACGACCCTGAAGCGCGTGAGCGTGGGCGGCATCGCCGAGGCCAAGGACGGCAAGTTCGGCGACATCCTGCTGGCCGATGTGCTGACGAGCTACGCCCGCGTCTTCGCCGACCTCTTCGTCGCCCTGTGCATGTTCTTCCGCACCGACGGCTCGGCCACGGCGCGCCCGGACCGCAACTGCGGCGGCGCCTTCTTCGTGCCCCTCATCATGGCCGTACCCTCGGCCATCCGGCTGCGGCAGTGCCTGATCGAGTACGGGCGAGTCGCGCGTGGGCCCCAGACCGCCGCGACGGGCTGGGGCGGCCAGCACCTCGCCAACGCGCTCAAGTACTTCACGGCGTTTCCCGTCATCACGCTGGCCGCGCTGAACCGGAACCTGGGCCCCTCGCCGGGGCTCTACCGGGCCTGGGTCTGTGCGTGCCTTGTCAACAGCCTGTACAGCTTCTACTGGGACGTGGCCAAGGATTGGGACCTGACGCTCTTCAACAACGTCCACCAGCGCAACGCGCCCGACCAGCCCTTCGGCCTGCGCCGCCGCCTTGTTTTGGGGCCACCCGCCCTCTACTATGGCGTCATCGCCCTGGACCTGACGCTGCGCTGCACGTGGAGCCTGAAGCTGAGCGCGCACCTTGACCACATCGCCGACTTCGAGAGCTCCCTCTTCGTCATCGGGTTCCTCGAGGTCCTGCGCCGCTGGATCTGGATATTCTTCCGCGTCGAGACGGAGTGGATCCGGAACCAGGTCACGCTCGGTGTGGCGCCGGACGACATCCTACTGGGCGATTATCACTTCAAAGACGACGATGAGGACGACGATTAGTGGACTGACCGCCCGTCGCGATTGCGGAGGGCGCATGATGAGTGAGGAGAGCTACATTCACGACTTTGTAATGAAGCAGCGCAGTTGGGGAAGATGACATGATCACGAATGTATTTAGAGCGGCGGGATCGATCCAACATGTGGAACGAATGCATTGCCTAGGCGTTTATCATCATTGTACTTGTAGAGGCTAGAGCTTGGGCTGGTTGGTTGGATATTTAATATTCATGGGTGGGTTAGGGCTATCCAGGTGCCATGGCTCTTCAGGTATTATACATACAAGTCCAAGTCCCAGGGGTCAGAATACGGACTAAAATACAGACAGCCATAGCGCTTGCAAAATTCTATGATGCCCCTTTTTATGAGCCTCAGAAACAGGGTATCGAGTAGCAAAAGATGACAGAGGTACCCAGACATCAAGAAAACCAGCAATAGCAACGCATCATTCAACCTTGGCGGCTCTCCCTACAGTAGCCAAGTAAGCCAGGGCCGTGTCCGGGTATTCGGTTGCTTGAGCTTGTTAAGACAGTAGCCTGGATGGTTCCGCCGTTTGTCACCATCGCACTGACACCTGCACCCCACACCGCCCGGCCGTTCTGGCCAGTATGGCTTGTTGCCAAGCAAGACCTCGGACTCGGCCAGCTGGAGATCGGGGGCATTGGCAGGGCATTGGTAAAGCAGATCATGCCTATATCCAAAGTCTTCGAAGTGGTGAACCTGTGTCGGGTCCAAGAAGAGAGCTACGGCCAGAGCATGGACGGCAGCATCGCCCCACTGAAAGGAAACAGTCTGTTAGCAATTAAGGCTGTAAGCAAGATGGGGGGGAGAGAGCTTATCAAAACTTACCCTCTCAAAGTAGAAGCCCCCCTTTTTATCCAAGTATTCGAAGAGCTCTTGGTACGGCTTGCTGCGGAAGAAGTCCATGTCGGCGATCTCAAAGTTGCTCCAGTAATGACACAAACTCCACACGTCGCCAAAGCGATCAGTATGGGGCATGAAGTATGCAAGCATCTGTCGGAAGGGGTACGGGACCCAGCTCGCCTGGATCGTCGCCTTCCAGAGGTTGTTGTTCGGAATGTTGTGCAATTCTTTCCAATTGGCGATGTCGCGGAATAAGGACGGGCATGTCGTGCCCACTTCCCAGAGTGCAATCGTGAAACCGTACTTCTTGTTGTTCTTGGCCATGTGTATGAAGGGATCGTAGGTAATGGCGCATGTGAAGTCGACGTCTGGTTCGAGTCGCCAGTACCACTTGTACTTCTTGAGAGCTTCCATCTGATAGAACTTGCTGTTCATGAGACGAAGGATCAGCATGCATGTAATTGTAGGCGAGAATTCGCAGGGATAGCCGTGATGCTACTTACCCAGAGTAGAAACGGCACATGTGATGGTAGCCTTCGCTGCCAGCATGTGGTAAACCCCTCTGTCCCTGCTCTTTTATGCTCTGTTTTGCGGCCTTCGCATCCATCTCTGGCGGGAAGGTCCACTGCTCTTTGGGGATGACCTCGAACGTCGCTTTGCCGCCGGCTGTCTTGTTCAGCGTTTCGATGAACTTGGCGTCCCATGGCTCGTCGTTCATGAAAACGTAAGGGTATTTAAACCACTTGTTGAAGGCTTTCTCGATGCTGGTGATTGTCTTGTTCGCCTGGATGCGCTCGGCGTTGCGCGCCAGCATGACCATGACGGCATTCTCGCGCGGGTGGTTGACGTCTGGCTCCTGGCATCCCTTGAAGAAGGGCTCGTCAAGCTCGCGCGCCGGCACGGGCACATTGTACTTGGATCGGTGGATGAGGACTTCGACCAAGAAGAGACCGAGAACGGGGAGGATATAAAGCCAAGGAAGTCGGCGCGCCGGGCGGATGAGGCGTCGCAGCATCATCAGGAGGGCTTTGGGTTATCGATTGCTCCCCACGAGCGAGCGAGCTGACTCTGGGAGAAGGAAGTGCGAATGGGCGAATCCGTGTTAACCTGATTACACCATTGGGACCCTCAAAAACGGCGGAACAAGAAGCTATTACAAAGCGAATATAGAATGAAACGGCAATATCCAAATTACTTCCGAGAAGAACATGAATAATGAACAGAGAAGCAGTCTCCGATCATCCTAGGCTACCACCAATGTTGAAAATTAGATATGGGTACGCGAGTATGCGGCGGTGACTTTCTGGGCGCGCTAAAAACCAACTGGCAGCTCTTTTCTCGAATTGAGTAACACCTCCTCCAGCTAACATACGCATGTGTACACACCGCAAACTTAGAATGTCGCCTATCACACGTGGGGAATCTTGAAATACTACGTACTACTACATCAATGATAGGCGACTAGTGGTAAGAGGCCGACCCCCTTTAAACTACCTGGACGTTATGTAAAGTTCGGCATTGATCAATCCAATTGAAGTACATACATACAGGTCGCGCTACAAATAGCGTATATTACATCGCGTTCTCATCCTAAATTGAAATCTGCTCGTTTCGAGTTGGTTTGATAACAGTTGATACATATACCTACTCACCCAATTGCTTAAATCTCGCTTACTTACACAGATGGAGGGCCTGTGCTACTTGCTGTCTTTGCCTTCAATTTGATGCCCCTTGCCAGTCATTGGGACTAGGCACTGTTCAATGGTAGCTAGGTGATATTTGCTACCTATAGATTCACCAGTGATTGGCTTTTAGTCAAGGTGAAACTAGGAGTTGCGTAACCCGGAGGAAACGGCGTATTGCAATTATGGTACTCAACGACAACACCGTCTGGCCCTAGAAGCAAGCCACGTTTAAGAATACCTAAGGTATTTAAGTAATTCATCAAGGCAGCCACTGCGTCCTGGTATGTTCATAGCGGTAGTGGCTGCGGCCAGGTCACGAAGTTTGGGATAAGGAATGTATGCGCTTGCTTCTTCGTCTTCTTCGTTCTTTCTCAAAGAAAAAAGCAATGAAATAGCCATGTGTATTCCCATTGTCAATTAGTAATCAAGGAGATTTGTTCGTCAAGACCCCGCGATAGTCGGAGAATATGCCTACATCCCGTGCCCAGCGCAAAGGAAGGTGGCAGGTGGGTTAGGACGACTCACTCAAGCGGAGCATTGACCATTAATTCCCGGTCCTTCCGTCACTGTCTGACCCCACGTTCTCCGGCCGAAGCTCTTCGAAATCTGACTACTCCATGCTAGATCCCGAAATCCCCAACCTAACCTCCAAAGTTGATAACCTCGACTTCTTCTTCTCCAGCAATTCCAGAAAGTAGCGACCTGCTAGGCACAACATTAACATGGATTACGTGGACCAGCACCTAGTCCACCACGAGGCCGTCCGTGACGCCGCTGCATAGTATGTCCCCAATCCAGTCCCTCCCACCACCCTCTTCCAAGTTCCCGACTAACATGGCCATCCACCACCCCCCACCTACAGCACAGGCATCGCGACGCCCCTCAACCTGCTCCTCGTGGTCCTGACGGCCTACACGACCTACCTCCTTTTCAAGCCGAGCGCGCCGACCAAGCTGCCGCGCGAGCCGCCCGCCACCGTCTTCAAGACGTACACGCCGCGGACCCTGCTGCCCAACAACGGGCTCGACGGCGCGCCCGTCTTCCTCGCGGTGCGGGGCCGCGTCTTCGACGTGACCTCGGGCCGCAACTTCTACGGGCCCGGCGGCCCCTATGAGAACTTCGCCGGCCGCGACGCTAGCCGCGGTCTCGCCTGCCACAGCTTCGACCGCGAGATGCTGACCGAGGACCTCGACGGGCCCCTCGACACCCTCGAGGGCCTGGGCGCCGAGGAGATGGAGAGCTTGCGCGGCTGGGAGGAGCGCTTCGAGAGCAAGTACTTGGTTGTCGGCAAGCTGGTCCCGGTTGGTGGCAAATAGACGAAGAAGGCTTCAAGTGAGAGAAGCCCTGCCGGATTACTGAGAAATGGATGGGGGCCCCCTTCTGGGATTTCTATGGTGTCTCTCTTTCGCACTACTACAATGGATGAAGTTTGAGGGCGCAATATACTCCTCTCTGCTCCTGTATTGACTCAGAGCCTGTTGTTCGCATTTGGTTTTCTGATTGGCTGCGGTACTACGTCTTAACTCGAACGAAATGGAATTGATGTCGACAAACGCGAAGTTTTTACCAGTTCTGATATCGCACCACAGAAAGCCAACCGGCCACCCCAAGCGGATATATCAAGACGGGGTTGACACTAACCGAATCCCACACTACTCTTATCGGCATTTGAACGGCAAAGAGTGCCAGATATGCGGTGGCTATTCTCATCTCGTTTTTCATGCGTCTTGATCCATTGCTATAACTATACTACAGGACTGAGAGTATAGAGCCTCGCTGAAAAGATGTACATAGGTCACTGCCGTGGGCGAAGGACCAAAACAATCTTTCCTGAGACTGAACTTGGAAGGTCCGCCCGATAACGCCTCGGCCCATCTTAAAAATGCTCGCAAACTCCCAAAGTCGCATTCCAAACCGAAAACTGTTTCTGTTTTGCCACGGCCGGCGGAAGGGGCAAAGTCGAGAAATCTTCCAAGCAAGCTACAGTAGAAAAGAGGTACCAGTCCTTGGTTCGAGTTTGTTCTGCTATCGTCATGTCCCCAAGAGAACACAGCATGAATCTGGAAATGGCCACGTGGGGACGAGCACGTCATAGTTGCCAAGAGAGCAACCAGTTTCCAGATTCTAATTTCGAGCTGTCAAGTCCTGGAGCCGGCATATGCTTTATGGCCAGAAGAACCCTTCTTTGAGTGTGACTCCTTCTTCGTCTTCTTCGTGGACGAACAAGGTGGCTCTTGGACGGCCGCGAGGGTGTGATACGGCTGGTCCCTGGGGGATTCGACCTGCCAGCGGTCCATGGGGCTCAGGCCGGTGTAGTCGTTGTTCCTCGGCGGCTCGCCGTGGCCCCAGGGACGGGAGATAGATGTGTATCTGACATCTTGTTGTTGATAATACGAGGAGCTGTCTCTCACACATTAGCCTGCGTTGGGTACTATGGGGGATGGGATGTCTTGGCACAATACCTTCCTGAAGACATGGCTGTATTGGGAAGTAGATGAGATGTGGTATGAGACAAGAGGTATAAATAGCAGACAGTGGTACTGAAGTAGGCGAGAGCACACCGGGTCACACAAGCACTTGAAAGAGTAGCCTATATATACGCTAGATATGTATGAGAGCAAAGTTATTTTCGAGAGAGATGTGTGGTTGCCGCACGAGCTTTGCAAAGGCTGCAACCCGTCTATGTTATATATATGAATGGTACGCAGGTCTTCTACCGTATCCCATGAATTTGGCCTCTCTACCCGGAGGACTGTATTATGTCCCTCAGCGTCATCATACCAAGGCGAAATCGAGAAGGTACGAGAGAAGATATAAAAAAAAGAGGCCATATTCTGCGTGAAACAACTGCCGCAACGGGCCCGGACAATGCGTGCTGGGAGTGAGTTGTGCCCAGGAGAGGCGCATATGCAGCAGTGAATGTAACAATACCCCCCAATCATGGGTTGAGGTGGCTAGTAGGAAGCAATTCAACCGGACAAGGCCGATTACTGGGTTATACGCGGATAACAGGAATGGCCAGTCAATAGTGCAAATTGGAATGCCAGTCTCAGATCTCAGCTCGACTTACGCTGTTGGGTACGCTTACACCTGGCAAACTGGGCCCAGCAGAACGGTCCGCAATCAGTTCCCTCGGGCAGGTAAAGTGGTGCACCTTCACCCTCGCGCAGAAGAAGACCACGGCCTATTTCCCTCCCGCGCCCTTCTGCCCGATATTGGCCTCGCGAATCGAGGGCTGGCCTGAGGCTGACAAACTTGATTGGATGACGGACACATCGCACGCTCGCAACGGCGCAACCTTCTGCATTGAGTGACTTGAAATACCGGGAGAGGCACGTATGCAGTAGGGAGGACATTATTGCCCAATCATGGGTATGAGATGGCCGCCGCCGATTACCTGTTTGACAGCCCGTATGCCGGGATATATCGATTGATACATACATGGCTTGCCCGTTGAGGCACAGATGTCAGATCTTTCAGCCCACTCTGCTCAAAACTATGGCACAGGGTAAGCAGCTCCAACAGGTAAGCGGCATATACTATTCCTCAGGGCAGGCAATACACAGGCATGTATGTACATCTTCCCATTTGCGCAGAACATTTGTCTTCAAGTTCCTTTCTCCTTTACTTGCCTGCTCCCTATGGATGATTCATTTGACAGTGGCTCCGAGCATAATGAATTTGGCCTCGCAGATTTCAAGGCCGACCCGAGGCTGACAACCCGGTGTGTGTGTGTGTGTGTGTCTGATATCGTGGACTCGCCTCTGTCCTCAAAACGACCACCCCAGTTGGCCTCAGAAGCCGACAGCCTTGGGGGGCCCTAGGACCTCGAATTAGATGTTCCCTGCCTGGCAGGCATGGTGGAGAACCAACACGCCGGAATGTCCAAATCTCTAAATGGAAGATGACCGTAAAGTAGGTACATCAATTTATATATATATATGGCTGGAGGTAGATTAGTAGGAACGCGAATGAACCTGGAATCTGGCCCAACCCGGCTTATGACAACTTTCCAAATTGGGCGCCTATACACTTTGGGAGAGTCCCGCATAGGTGCATGACCCGGACACCCCCGAATCCACTGCTGGCAAGTTAGTTAGTTTATCGACTGCATAGAGATTGTGGAAAGTATTAGGACTATAATAGAGGACCCACGATGAGCTGTCATGTGGCTTATACCTCATTCTTTCGAGTTAGCGGCTGGGCATTTGAGGCCATAAATCAAGCATTCCAATCCCGGCTTGTGGAAGGCGATTTTGTACTTCTTCTAGATGGCGTAGTCAACCCAAGGGACCAATTAGACCCCGTCACATCGTCACACGCCGAGTAGATCGATGGAAGCAATACCAAACTCCACAAGAGAGCATGCACAAAATCAAGGAAGAGGCAATCGTGATCTTTTCCCAATGTGGGACAAAACTCTAATATCCTGACCAGAAGTCAAGCCATAAACTCCAGAGCCCAAGGCTACAAGCACAGCTATCAAGACACGTTCCAGAATCAGATATGTCCTGCCCATTACTCTTGCCAGATCTGTGCCGGATCGGCCCTCCCAAACCCAACCAAATGCTACCGATACATGCCACCCCATCCCCACCCCGCATATGCTCTTTTTCAAGCCCCAAGTCCAGCTGCAGAGCAGGTAGTTTCGCCGTTGTAGTAATAGTAGTAGTAGTAGAAGTAGTAGTAGTAATCGCGTAGCGGAGCCGCCTTGTCGCGGCTCCTATGTGGCCTTGAGCCATTGGTATCATAAATCTCAATTCATCCCAGTCAACGCCGCATGACCCCCCTTTTTTGACGCATCAGAGAACTAGGCATCAATCGAAAAAAGTACGATCTCGCCTTGATCGTTACGTCGCATGCGTAACGATCGCCAGAGTTCCTTCTCTTCCGACGACCTGCCAAGGCTTGTGCCTGACGAGGATCGCTCGCGGTGGAAACGCTTCAAAGCCTTATTGATGCTGTAGCCACGCTCGCTATCCGGTCCCTTCGTGCACATGCTCAGGAACAGTTCAGATCGAGGCTTGTAGACAATAAGCTGGCCATCCGGCTCCTTTCCATCGGCAGTTGCTGGTCGGTATTCGATCAACTTGGGGGCTTTGTCCGTGTCGGAGTGGTGGTGGTGATGGTGCTTCTTCTTTTTCTCCTTACGCTCCGTCGAGTGCTTTCTCTTTTTCGAAACCTTCGCCGGTTTGGTAGTGCCCGAAACGAGAGCCTTCAAGTTGTTGCCCAGTGTCTCGGTACGGCTAGGCTTGGATTTGGACTTGGACTTCTTGATCGGGCTGCTTGGCGAGTTCTCGCCACCATCCCCGCCAGAGTAATCGGGCGATGGTGGAAATACTGGTCGCATCATACGATTGAGGCCACCAGTCAAGCCGGTGTGCAATTCGGGTGCATCGGTCATGACCTCATCAGCAGGCCCATTCTCAATGGCCAAAGGGCTGTTGGTCTCAATGTGCAAGCGCTTGCGCTTCTTGTCCTTCTTGAGTTCGCCATCTCGGGACTTCCTCCGTTCCGATTTCGGGGCAGGTGTCTCATATTGGACCTGAGTCGGAATAGGGCCGGCGCCGTAGTGGACCATGTCCTCCTCGTCGACCATGTAGCCTGAAGGGTCGATGTATTCCTCAGCATCCGACTTGAACTTTACAAGCTGTTGGCCTTCATTCTTCGACGGTAACTCTATCCTCGAAGCATTGGGTGTGGGTTCCACAAGGAAGTCAAACACGTTCACACCGTCCACGGCCGGTGGTGGGGTAGGAGCCTCCGGCAGATCAGCCGCCGATCGGGTGTCTTCGTCACTGTCATAGTTGCGGTACGCCTCATACCCCTCAGTGACGTCTTCAACGTAGGCCTGCTTCTGCATCTTCGTGGGTTGAACGTCCTCCTCGTAAGCTGGGGTTGGATTGTCTGGCTGGTTGTACTTCTGCTTCTTAGGTCTGTAAAGAGCGCCCTGGTACTTTTGCTCTTCACTCATGCAGGTCTGTTTGATGTATTAGTATTTCGTAAATGCCAACAAAACTAGTCAACTTACTGTATGCGATCGGTATTCAGTGCCGGGAAAGTAGACCATGCAATCAATGCATGTGAAAGTTGCACTGTAACAGCGGTTTCGATGAGGGTCGAGTTTCTTCTTAGTCAGTACGTCGCCGCACGACTTTATGGTTGGGTTAGTGAGATTATACAGATGAAGGATAGGAACGTAGTGCAATACAACAGCAGCAAGCAATCAAGAAGAGAACATATCGCAGGATGCGAGAGATACTAGTAGTGAAGAAGGGTAGGGGGGTGTATAATGGGAAGGGACTGGGCGTCCGTTTCAAAAGGATGGGTGTGTCATCTGGTTGGAGGGGCAGAGGGGTGAAACTGATCAGGAGACACGGTGCGCAAGGAGGACCGATGCTCGAACTTCTTGCGACAGTGGGATGATGGTGTGTGTGTGTGCATGTAATAAAGGGGGAGACAAACAAGGCGAAGGAATGATGCGAAGGGTGGATAAATGTAGATGGACGGGCTATCTGGGCGATCAATGCCCAAAATAACAACCCATCATAGGATTAATGGGAAACTGATGGGGGAGGGGTGGCGCAATGCCTTGGTGGAGGGGATGGATGCGATGGCATGCAAAGTGACTTTAGGGTAGCGGGTTCTCAGTCCGTGATGTCAGGCTCAGACTTCTGGGCTCTCAATAAGATTAACTGTTAATGGAGGGGGGAGCACTACCTCACACGAAAATGAGACCATGATTCGGGGGTGGTCTAGGAATGATGCGCTCTCGGGGGAAGTTCGAGACTCTGATTGGAGTAGACGCTACACAATCTTTTTCGTGTCGCTCGCTGTGAATGGACGGTCGTAAATTTGTTGATGTTTCCTTTTTGGAGGTGTTTGCAGATATTGCCCCGGGGTATTGGAGAGGACGCCTCAGGCTCTTGGCTATCTGCTGTCGGGATTCTGGGAGGACGGCGCACCCAGAGAAAGACCAGGAGACAGCGAGACCGATCCTACGATATTTTGTTCTGACTGCTAATCGCATGAAGGTTCCTAGTGAGCCTGTGTACTGTTGGATATGTCCCGATGTTGATTCAGGGTGGAGGGGTTACTGACTAGCTGCAAGAGACCGGAAGGTCCAGCAGCGGCAGCAAGAGAGAGAAGAGAAGAGAACAGGGCAGTGAGCTTACGGATTCAGCTCCCTGTAAACTCTCGTGACTAGCCAGGCAATGCAATGAAGCAATCTTACTGTACAGGACGGTTCGAGAACGAACGATGGCGGAGGCTGCAGTGAGAAGCAGAGGCTGAGAGGCGTGATCGGATAGTGTGCAGATTTGTTTTTAGAAGGAAAAAAACCCTAAGTTGGAACCAGGTTGAATGAGGCAGAGCTCTGATGTTCCTGGGGTCCGAGAGAAGGGGGCGATCGTGGGCGGACCTGGGGTAAAAAGGGAGAAAGAGGAGTCTCTGCCTGCACGAACAGGAGGAATGGATGGCTTGCTCTTGGATGTCGAGTGTTCCGCCGTGGGGTTGAGGAGCAAGAAACGTCGAAAGGTATTGGGCTGGTGAACCTGAAAGCGATTGTTTTTTCCCAGGGTTTTTTTCTGTTGGCAGCATCGACTTTGGGAGTGGATTGGGCGTCGATGCGTTGCTGCGCGATTGCTGGCTGGACAGGAAAAAAAACACGGCGATAAGCAGACTCCCCTCCTGGGAGATATCCCAGCCAAACAGACGCGAAATCCCGAGTGAAGCAATCCGGCCATTGGTCAGATGACCTGTCAAAACCCGCCGATCTCCAAATAGAATGAAATGGGCCTACAGTGGCGTGTCCCTAGTCGTCAGGCACAAGGGATGGACGGAGGCTAGCGATGGATGGTGGATGGTAGTCTGCTGCCCGTTTCTCGCCCTTGTTATCCCAGTTATCCTTCGCCTTATACTCCTCCTTCATTTACATCAAATCAATGCATCTCCAAGAACTACGTAGGCAGAATCCGAATAGCGAATGAGACCACATGATTGTATTCAGCGATGGGGAGACAACCGTTGTCACGTAACCTGAGCTGAGCTACAAAACCGAGAGTCAGCACAGCGTCTAATACAGCATTGCTGCATTGATGGATGCATCGGGAGAGCCATGGCATTGGGCAAATGAAAACGCACCCATCTGGCGCATAATCCTTTCATCACATACATGCATACAACATACATAAGACGGCCCCAGAGGCCACAAGGTTTCGCAGGATCGTTAGAGGACGACGGCACACCCCCCGTGCCATGAGCACAAGAATAGAAGCTGGAGTCTGCAAGTCGATGATCTGAGCCCCCAACTCCAAACCCCAAACCCAACCAGATACTCAGCCGAGGGCTGAAAGAGGATGGTGTCGCCCAATTGGGCCAGGAAAGTCCAGGAGGAGTGTCAACCCCATCCAACCCCTGAACTGTCCCTGGCAGATATCTGAAGCACGAACTGCATGAGGTCGCGAATTGATTGCTGACCAAGAGTCTGGAGCGCGCGTCTACCCTCGAACCCGACTGGCAGGTTCAAGATATCCCGCCTGTCCGCCTGTCCGCCTGTCCGCCGGCTTGCCATTCTCAACCAACGTTCAACCAACGTCATGTCTTTCATCTTGGGGGCTGTAGAAAGATCGAGACCATCAAACCAACCTAACAAGCAAAGCTGCGCTAATCGTTGTTATCTGAGCAAAGCAGGCAAAAAGCACTTCGTTTGCTGGAATGACTTGGGCGGACTTGGCCGGTGTCTCAGGGCTGCAACCTGATTTTTGAATCACCAGAGTTCTAGACGACGCCCGCCCTCCTCCGAATATGTTGGCGTTCATGTTCATATTCATGTGATGTTTATTACATATATACATACATGCATACAGGCATGCAGGCATACATACGTACTCCGTACATGGGATGAAATCTTTACCCACTCATATATGCACACATGGGTAGCTTGAAGCTATCGAGGCCGGTGCTAGGTCAGTTAGACCGCAATTAAACTAATAGCGTGCACATGGTGGGCAGCAGCGGACCTGATCCCTGGCGCTGCAGTCAATCGATATATGGATGGCCAACTACGGAGTACTGTGACACTGCATGCCTTACCTGGCGAACCGAGAGAATAAGCAATGCAATGAGAACCAAACAGAAGATCGCGGCGGACCTGCATACGATTGTACGTCATCCCCGCGGGAAGGGAACCGCGTTCTGGTTTTTTTTCTTCCACCGAGGAAAGCAATCACGAAACCCGCGAGCTTAGAGAGCTCAATGTCTGAAACTCGAAACCTCCCCAATGTTCAAGTGCTTATAGAATTGACCCATTCTTTTTTTCTGCACGGCGTGTGTTATGGCTTTCTATAGAATATATACTCATTGCACCAAATTTGCTAGGTTTACCTGTCGTAACTGATTGACTTTGATTACCCTGTTTTATTTTGCCAAGCGCAAGAGGCTCACCGGCGACTTAGGCGATAACCTTATATACAGCTCACCTGGTACATGTTGGCCAAGGTCGTCTGGGAGATCTCCGACCCTACGGTCTCTTAACTTTCTTTTATACAGAACAATAGACAATAGTAAAAGGGCAATGTCAGTTTCTGGAACAGTGGTGGAGTTTACCCGGCTGAGCCCGGGAGGTTCAAATGAACATGCAATGGATGTCTGGCATTTGGCATATGCATTGGTTGTGCCTTACCGAACACCCATTGGTCTTGACCGATTGCCAGCAGTACACACGTCATCATCACAACATAGCAAACGAGCCGAGACAGAGGCGACCACCATATCTGCGTGGATAAGGAGTGTCCAGATCATACATAAATCACTGCAATGAAGCCGCGGCAGTCGAAGACAAGGTCGCGTTACATAACCCACCCGGTAGACGGAGTTTATGGCTTATGCTCTTACATACCTAGGCTGCTAGGTATAACCTCCTCGGGCTCCTGCTCGGGCATGGGGATCTCTTGCCCCCTTGGATAGGCGACACAGACGATACTACCTCTCCACAATCACTACTCAATATTCCACATAAAGCGGCAACGGAGACATATATTTATTAGCTGTAGAATTTGGTCAGGTCATCGATTGGTCATGAAGCCCAGAAAGTATAGCGATCCAAGCTTTACAGCAGTACTTACTTACTTACTGTACGCAGTGTACTATGACAGTGACCCGCTCTGTCGCTTACTGCTTAGCTAGCCACTGGTGACTGGGTGCATGTGGCTTAAGATGCGCACGTGGAAACGCCCCGAGACCGAAACAAGCAAAACCAGACCAGACTGGAGGGGCGTTTGCGACATGCTTCCAAGCTTGAGTAAAAGGCAAACGAGAACATCATCTTGGTTGGTTTTGGGCAACCAATCGATTAATACCTGGGTAAGTAGGTGTTCACTGTTGGCGATGATAGCAAACCGCGTAATGTCGGAGTAGACGTTCAGCTCAGCTGGTCGGAACGGAACTATGTACTTAAAATAGAAGAACCCGTTCCAGAACACTGCGATACTTGTAATAAAGGTCTAATATCAGGGGACTTCTGGAGCTGGAGTGCTCTAAGTGCTCTAGTACCAACCTCGTAGTTCTGAGTCGCTCTTGGCGGCTCTATATACTCGCCGAGTACTCGGCTTTCCATGTGGGCTAACTCAAGCGATCCATACGAGCCAATTGGCAGGTGTCAGCAGTTAAAAGTCGTAGCGTACCAGAACCGTGTGCATTGTTTCAAATATTGGCCGCACCTAGGCGACAGGGTATCGCCCAGGGGGGATGAATGAGGAGACTCCTTGGACTTCCGTCTTTGCACCATATCCACCCTCAACACTCCTATCACCGTCCACCGCCTCGCCCCAGATAGCGGGCTCTGCCTCTGACCCTGGATGCTGCTCGCTCAATATCTATTCCTACCCGTCCGACCCGATCTTCCTTGACCTGTCTGTCATGTCGCCTCCATCGCCGCCGTCCTCTTCAGGCCCGACGACCAGCTACCTGGAGCAGTCCGTTTCGTTGCTGAGCACCGTGGCTTCTTACATGCGTCTCCCTGCTCTCGTTTCCACAGTATGCCATGCCTCACACCTCCCCGACGCTGTCGTCGCCCACAGCTTCACATAAGACTTCGTGGTCTTCGCTCAAGCAGTCTTCTGTATCTCGAGCTTGTCGGCGAACGCGACACGCCATCTCCCATCGATGTCGAGCCGCAACCGAGCTAATACAGTTCGCACAGGGCGTTGCCGCTGTTCTCACCTCGCTCCTCTACTTTAAGCAGAAGTAAGACACCCACAGCAGTCCAGCTGACCACCATTCTGGCCCACCACCACCACCACATACACGCCGCACAAAATTGCGCAAATGATCTGTATCACATGGGTAGCTAACATATCTTGCTGCAAACTTGTAGGGCTTTGATTTACCCTTCGCATATGCCCCCCAATGCCCGAACCGAAGTTCCACGACCGTCGCAATTCGGCATCAAGGATTTTGAAGAACTGGTGATCCCCACAAACGATGGCGAGAAGCTCTCAGCGTTCTATATCCGAGGCCCTAGGGCCGGGAGACTCTCGAACTGTACTATTATTATGTTCCATGGCAATGCCGGCAACATAGGCCACCGACTACCGATTGCGCGCATGATCATCAACTACATTGGCTGCAATGTGTTTATGCTGGAGTACCGCGGCTATGGGTTGTCGACAGGTGAACCTGATGAGAAGGGTCTGATGCTCGATGCGCAGACCGCTCTCGACTATCTGCGGGACCGCGCCGAGACACGAAGTCACAAGCTGATCGTTTACGGCCAGAGCTTGGGAGGAGCTGTTAGCATCAAGCTCGTCTCCAAGAACCAGAAGAAGGGTGATGTCGTTGGACTCATTCTGGAAAATACGTTCTTGTCTATGCGATCCCTGATCCCTTCGGTCATCCCGCCTGCCAAATATTTGACCTACCTGTGCCACCAAGTTTGGCCGAGTGAAGCGGTCATCCCCTTGATTACCGAGGTGCCCATCTTGTTCCTCAGTGGCCTGCAAGATGAAATCGTCCCGTAAGTTGCCTCAATTCCCCCCCCTTGCTATATCTGTTTTTTTTACTACGCAATATTACCTTCTGTTGTATTATGATGATTTTAAGCAACCATCCACAAAACCTGAGTTCGCTTGCGGACGAAGACTTCAACTTTTGTTTACTGAACGATACACCCACCACACATGATGCTATTTCTTGGCCGCGGCAGAACTGTCACTGACCATGGATATCTTAGGCCGGCTCACATGCGCAAACTATTCGAATTAGCAGCCACGCCGACCAAGATCTGGAAACCACTACCTGGCGGCGACCATAACTCGAGTGTGCTCGAGGAGGGCTATTTTGAAGCGATATCCGATTTTGTATCCAACGTGGCAAGCGATGAGGCCATGGAGAAGTCCTAAACCGGATCAGGCGCAGTTGATCTAGACATCACTCTTGCAAAAGGAATAATGGGGTGGTTAATATTTCAGCACCATCCACCTGCGGATGGATGCTCTGGTATGCAACGCGTTTAGAGGAGGACTGTCATGCTTTTATGTGTATATCCTGTTTTCGACGACTAAGCTTCTAGATACCCCACCCCTTTCATGTCCCAGGATGGCAGATAAGGAGGTTAAACATAGATTGGATAATGGAAAACTTGCGTATACCTTGAAAATAACATTTTGAGACTGCCCGTGCTGCTACAATGAACGCTGTTGTTATAAACAGTAGCGATCTTGGACCAAGTGATTTATTTGGTTGTGAGGCATGTCATGGGCAGTACTTCTCTGGGCGGGCTTGTAAAATGTGGTGGTGTATGTTGTATGTTGTGTACGGGCATAGTAGCAATTAAGAAAGAGCTTGAGGTGGTAGTAGAATTGCCAATCGCGAATTGCCTTCAATTAATTCGGCTACGGCCGCTGGAGATGCACCAGAGCAGAGCCGCTAAATTAGCCAGGGCGATTCGCAGGGTTCTTCTTCTGGGCCATTCTGTATTATTTGAAGTAAGTACACGCAGGCAAGTATGAGTCAACCAGCAAACAAAAAAAGGCTTACATGTAGCCTGTAGCCCCATTGCCACAGCCGTACTAAAAGTCATCGATGATAGAAAGTGAATCATAATTCATGTGATTCTGATTGGTTCCCATCCCAGCACCGGGAGGAGCAACCAGTGTTTGAACGCTGATTCCGAGAAAATACATCGGCATCTTTGTACAGATCTTCATTGCCATTAAAACATATCTTTCTGCACTCCAAGCAGTCACTACGGCTTTGTGCCGCTTCACTCATCCTTTGCCCCATCTCTCTTGTGTTTTTTTTTCCTTTGCACTTTCTCCAAAGCCGCTGTATTTATAAAAGCGCAAACACCCATAAGCTCTGGTCATAAGCAACCAACGCACCCACCAAATTGAGCCGCTTATTCCACCACTTCGGGACATCTCAACTGAACCTCGATTCTCTGGAATAGTATATGACCGAGGTCCATACAACCACTTCAACTACCGCCCCAGTCATGACGGAGACCGGTCAGCAGCAGCCAGGCCGTGGTCGATCTGGCAGAGGTCGTGGCGGTCGGCGCCGGGGAGCGGCGCAAGGACAGGAGAGGAGACAACAAAACCCACAGGCCGCAAACTTGACAGACACCCAGGTCCCGAACGCTAGTCAAACTCCAGATGCGGTGGCCCAAGATTCTGGAGCTCCATCAACCTCAAATCGCGGGGGTGGCCGTGGCCGCAGAGGGGCAAGAAACCCTAGACGAGGCGGTGGTGGTGAACCTAGACGAGGTGGTGGCGAGCCCAGACAACGTGCGGCTCATGGTGGCCGACGTACTTTTGGGGGCCATTTGACATCGGATGCAGCATCAAGCAACAGCTCAGGCGCGCCTGTTGCCTTGAGTGTAGAGGCTCCAGAGTTTGTACCTGGTCAGCAGCCTCCTGCCACCAGAAATGGTACCTCAGGAGGCGCTGTTGCCCAAACCGGCAGATCAGCGGCACCGAAAAGAGAGATGCTGCCAAAGTCTACAGCAACAGATCTTCCCACCCGAATTCACGAAGACATCAACAACGGTCACTATGAATGCGTTATTTGCACCAACGAGGTTCTTCGAAACTCGAGGGTTTGGTCTTGTTCAATCTGCTGGACAGTAGCTCACTTATCTTGTGTACGAAAATGGTACTCAAACCAAAGCAAAAAGGCGAACGAACAAGATGGAGAGACGCCGAACGGATGGCGTTGCCCAGGATGTAACTCGTCCTTGACGGAGGAGCCGACTTCTTATTACTGCTGGTGTGGAAAGGAATCCAACCCTCATTCTATCCCAGGACTTCCACCTCACTCCTGCAACCAGACATGTGCTAAACCGCGGCCAACATGCCCTCACCCATGTGGTTTGGTGTGCCACGCCGGCCCCTGCCCCCCGTGCGGAATGATGGGCCCATCCATGTCATGTTTCTGTGGAAAGAACACTTCAACCAGGCGATGTACTGAGACCAGCTACGCCAATGGATGGAGTTGCGCCGAGATCTGCGGGGACCTTCTCCCGTGTGGAGAACATGAATGTTCGCAATCATGTCATTCGGGTCTATGTGGCAGTTGCGAAATACCTATTCCCTCCTTTTGCTATTGTGGAAAAGAGCACAAGGATATCGCTTGTGAACAGCGAGGAGATAAGGCTGATTCTTACAATCATGGTCAGCTTGGTGACAAGGCACACACCTCGGACGCAGTCATAGATGGTTGGTACGAAGGCACGTTTGATTGTGAAGCAGTTTGCGGTCGGCCTTTTGACTGCGCCAACCATGAGTGCCAGAAGGCATGCCATGCTCAAGACCAAGAACCCGCCCATTGTCCGTTTGCGCCAGATGCTGTGTCGCACTGCCCCTGTGGAAAGACCCAACTGGCAGATATTCTTGATCACCCCCGGCAAGACTGCAAAGACCCTATACCAACCTGTGGAGAGATATGCGGCAAACCTCTTGAATGCGGACATCGGTGCCTCTCGGGATGTCACGATTCTTCCTGCCCGCCCTGTTCGCAGGTCATGTACATCACATGCCGATGCGGCAGAACGACTACTAGCACAGTGTGTCACCAAGGCAATCTATATGTCCCTGAGTGTATGCGAGTCTGCCGTGCCCAGCTTAGCTGTGGGAGACACAATCACGATCTACACTGCTGTCCAGGCGAGAAGAAAGCCGTGGAACGGGTAGCTGCTCGACGAAAGCGGAAAAACGGGGGTGCTTCTAATGACGAAGTGGAAGCCGAGCATGTAAGTATACCTGTGCGATCATTTTTTTTCAGCTGCCAAAGGAATGCTCAGATGCTAACATTGTTGTTTGTCTAGATCTGCGTTCGAGTATGTGGGCGCAACTTGAAGTGTGGCAAACACGCGTGTAACCAGATGTGCCATCCTGGACCTTGCCCTACTTGCCCTGAAGCTGTGTTCGAAGAGATCAGCTGCAACTGCGGTCGCACTGTCTTATACCCACCCCAACCTTGCGGCACTCAGCCGCCAGAGTGTCGATACGAGTGCGCTCGCTCCAGCCCGGCATGTGGACATCCCCGTGTATCGCATACCTGCCATACTGATGACAAGCCATGCCCTCCATGTCCCTTTTTGGTTGAGAAAAAGTGTATCTGCGGCAAACAAACACTGAAGAACCAGCCCTGCTGGTTTGAAGAGCCTCGGTGTGGGCTTCCATGTGGCAACAAGTTGAAGTGCGGTACGCATCTTTGTACAAAGCCGTGTCATCGCCCGGGCGGATGCGAGGATGCAAACATCCGGGGGTCGCACTGTCAACAACCTTGTCTTAAGGTGAAGAAGTCGTGCGATCATGCTGATACTGATCCTTGCCATGCCCCCTATCCCTGCAAAGAAGAGAAGCCCTGTCAAGCCAAGACCTTTATTACTTGCGAATGTCAACACCGGAAGCAGGAAGTTAGGTGTATGGCAAGCAAAGCGAATCCATTCCCGGACCGTCCACCGCTCAAGTGCGATGATGAGTGCCTCCGGCTGCAGAGGAATGCCAAGTTGGCCGCTGCTCTGAACATCGACCCCGAAACGCACAAAGACAATCACGTACCCTATTCGGACAAGACTCTAGAGCTTTTCAAGGAGGGTGTTCGCTGGGCTCAAACACAGGAGCGCGAGTTCCGCGTCTTTGCGAGCGATGTCCAAGAAAAGCGCCTTCGCTTTAAGCCAATGAAGTCTCAGCAGCGAGCATTCCTCCATGCTTTAGCAGAAGACTATGGTTTGGACAGCGAGTCTCAGGACCCTGAACCTCACAGGCACGTCTCTATTTTTAAGACTCCTAGGTTCGTCTCGGCGCCGGCCAAGACCCTGGCCCAGTGTGTACAGATTAAAACATCCAACGCGACAGAAGATGCAACATCGGCCGGTCCAGTCACTAATCCTCTAATGAATGTGCCGTACAACGCCTTGCTTCTGACGGTTCCTAGATTCGGACTGACTGTCGAAGAAGTGGAGGCTGCCTTGGGCAAAGATTTAGCCACACAGCCAACCGTTACGTTCACTACAGGTTTCCTCCCAAACGACGAGATAGTGATCAAGGGCTCAGGAACCTGGGCAGCCCAAGCTTTAGAGACATCTGTTACAGCTTTGAAGCCGCTGGTTTCACAAACGATTACGCGCACAGATATTGCAAAGGCGGTATTTCTATGTCACGCGGACACGTCTTTGAACGTGTTGCGGCGAGAAGTCGACCCGGTCAAGAACGCCGACGGTTGGAATTCGGTGGTCGGCAGGTCATCGGCAAAGCAAGCGAGATCTGCCGCTGCCAGCTCAAGCGAGGCTAAGCCTGTGGCTGGTCGTAAGCTATTGATGCTCAAGAAGGAGCCCAAGAAGAAGCTCGAAGCTGAGCCTGTTGAAGACGACTGGGAAGCAGCAGCGGAAAAGATCACCGACGAGACAGAAGACTAGATAGCACCGATTCTGAGTGAGAGGAAAGAAACCAATGTGGATGTAACGAAACCTGGCTGTCTGATCACTGTCTTCCTAGTTAATTACGAGAGCAATGTCAACAATCCATGGCCTGTGTTCATTTGTGAAGTATGAATTTCCAAGCATACCCTGCTGGCTGGCTATCTCTACTCTAGTCTCTGGGCTCAGATGAGATGCTGTTCCAGAAAGACAGGCGACTCGGAGCGAGGGTTCGTGGATGTGTGAGCCCCTGGTGGCGTTAAAGTTTGGAGCTGTACGTCGTGGAACGGACACGGGTTCACGGACCGCGAGAGTCCTTTGAAGACGGAAAGACTTCCAGATGCGATCCCCTCATTGCGGTGTCTATGCTGGGCTGAAGATTACATCCCAAGCAGATCCGGGCTGCATATACAGTTATACGGATCGCGTAGACTCCCATGAACGGCGGCTATAAGGGACGGTGGGCAAAATCCACTACCCATGTGCATTTTGTTGCTCAAAGCTTCTCATTTCCTATTTGGGGTTATACAGGCTTGAAGTTAGTCGCGCTGGTAGTCTTCAGTAAGTACACATATCTAAGCTCCAGGTATTGCGAAGCTCATCAAACCCATCAGTTTCAGCAGCGATTTTGTCCATTGCCACTCATCTCCCCAAAACGCCGGGCCTAACTGCAAGGTCTTCGCACAACACGCGTCTTACAAATCTTCGAATCTAGTATCATTAAAAAACATCCCTTGTAGATCTAGAGTATCTATGGTGCGAATAGACTGCCTATGCCTTGCAGTCACGACCTTGAGAGACTTACCATGCACCTTCATTGACCGTATTTGGGTAAGTGAGTTCGTGACTCTGAGAGGATCTCTGGGGCCTACCAGTCAGTATTAACTCTATTCAACTTATCTGTACTGTAGTGGCTATGGTTAGATGGACTTAATTTGGTGCTGCCTGATACTGGCTAGGCGCATTGAGTCGGATTAACCGACTTGGTACGGGCAGTCCACCATCGGATCCGAGATCCGTGGATAGGCAAAAACAGTAGGAAGCCTTATGAGGCCCAAGGCCTGTGCGGGAGCGCTTGGTCACCGCAGTAGGAAGATCAGTAGCAAGCCCAATTCGTGGCCAGACGAGGACCACAAGACAACCTTGGAAGACACGCGATCTGGGGCTCTAGATCTCCATTACAGGGCGTCGCAATACGAGGGAACAATAACGCTAAGTGAGGCCGTTTTACCCAGGTAAGAACGAGCGCCTAGCATGTCGGTTTCAACGGCAAGCAAGAAGGGGCGTCCCAGCACCTGTCCGTTTGCCCAGGAGAGCCGCCGTCGGCTACAACGGGAGATAATGCTTAGCACATGCTGGAGGCCATGAATGGCGGTCCCGCGGTTCTCAGACCTGACACCAACAGACACCTCGACAACCCAATTCATCGTGGACAGACAAACGGCTAAAACCCGGATGGGCGCAACCTCCAAACAACAACAAAAGACCTGGCCGTAAGCCTCCGCACGCCTAGTGGCGATCTACTGTGGCCAAGCTCACCTCGGTCTCCCCTAGCCTGTGTACAGCACTTACACTCAGTTGACACACATCTAGAACAAATTGGCAACCATGGACAGCCTCACGCCCATAAATAGGGGCATGCCCACTACCGGGTGCTATTGTGCTCCCTTTATGCCCTCACGCCTTTGGTCCTTTCAACATCGGCACTGGCACTGCGTTGAGTATTATCAAGATATTCGGGTGTAGCAATGGCGTCCAGAAAGCGATGCCTGCTCGCCTCCTTGGCCTTCTTGCTACCGCTTTCCCTGGCGGATGGAGGAGCCGTCGCCATCCAGGATCTGCCCAAGGGATGGACTTACAAGGGGTGTTACAGCGAGGTCAATGGGCGTGCACTGAACTCGGACAGTCTCACCGACCCTGGAAAAATGACCATCGAGGAGTGTGTTGGGTACTGCAACCAGAAGGGCTTTCCCTATGCTGGCGCTGAGTACTACAACCAGTGCTGTAAGTAATAATCACTACATCTTTCCGAATCTTTCTAGTCTTGCCTCTAACCCAGCAATATAGACTGCGGAAGTATCCTCCAACCCGGGTCCAAGATAGGTCAGGACGCCTCGTGCAACACTCCTTGTGACGGCAACAAGACCCAGTCATGCGGAGGTCCTGGCTGGTTGTCGCTGTACAATAATCCCGCCAATACTGGACCAGGGCCAAACTTGGGTGTGCCAGGATGGACCTCTCTCGGATGCTACTCGTAAGGCCTCCCCCTATCATACTACCTGCCGGCCGATGATGCTTGTTGTAATGCATGTCTAACTGTTCATCTTTGCTACCTGCCACAGGGAAGGAAACGGCGGACGGACATTGACCTACCAAGCCAACACTGGTAACAACAACACTGCCTTGACTTGCACGGCTGCCTGTGGAGCTGCTGGTTACAAATACGCTGGTACCGAGTACTCCAGCCAATGCTGTAAGCCCTGCCCGTCCGAAGCCATCTTACCAAGGCGTCTGATGAGTAACTAACCCTCTCGATAGTTTGTGGAAACAGCTTTCAGAACGGCGGTGCCCCTATCACCACAGGCTGCGGAATGATCTGCACGGGCAACCAGACAGAAATCTGTGGTGGACCGGATCGTCTCAATGTGTACGGCTTTGGTGGCGCTACCGGACCAAGTTCCGCCCCGACGAGTACTGCTTCTGCCGCTTCAACGACTACTGGCGCCACCGCTCCGACTTCGACCCCGACTGGGCCGAGTCAGCCCAAGTCATGGAGTAACTATGTCTGGTACGGCTGCCAGTTGGAGCAACCTGGCCGTACACTGCAATTAACTAGCTACGCTAACAACGATATGACGATCGAGTCCTGCGGAACTTTCTGCAGTGCCGCAGGGGCCACCTACTTTGGAACCGAGTACGGTCGTGAATGCTACTGTGGCAATTCCTTCGTCAATGGCCCGCAGCCTGCCCCGGCTTCCGACTGCTCCCAACCCTGTGCCGGCAACCCCAATGAGTACTGCGGCAACGGCAACCGTCTATCGGTGTACGTCAGGAACGGCACTGCGACCCCCAGCAGCTCCTCTACGCCGGGTACCGCGCCTTCTTCTACAGCCTCGGCAGCTCCTGCCTCAACTGGTCTCCCCGCCGGTTGGACCGCCCAGGGTTGCTGGCAAGACGGCCCTAACGGGCGTATTCTCCCAGCTTACCAGAACCCTGACAGTGACACACTCACCCCGCAAAATTGTGCCTTCCTCTGCCAGAACAGAGGATACACCATCTCAGGCACGGAGTTCTCCAAACAGTGCTTCTGCGACAACGCTGTCTACACTGGAGGTCACGACTCTGGGGACCCCTCAAAATGTAGCAACACATGCTCGGGCGACAGCTCGCAGATCTGTGGCGGTCCGGGGTACCTCAGTATTGTGTCTCAGGGGAAACCCCAAGTTTACCAGCCTCCAGTCGTCCAGACTTCGGGTCTCAACAATACCTGGACCTACATTGGGTGCTACAACGATAATGCCAATAACGAAAGAACCCTTCCTTGGGCTATGCATTTCCCGGGCACCAACACGGCAAGCCAATGCCTGTGGAACTGCGCGCAGTATGGATATCCTATCGCCGGTGTGGAGTATGGCGACGAATGCTATTGCGGTGATCCTGAAAACCTGAATGCGCCCGGTGTTGCAAAGCAGGCCGAGACAGATTGCAACATTGTCTGCGCCGGTAACGCCTCAGCCATTTGCGGTGGCGGTTCCCGACTGTCCACTTACCAGTGGTCAGGGCCGACGCCGCTTTACGTGTTCAACAACCCCACAGGCATCAACGCCGGACAATACTCCCTCCTTATCGGCGGTGTGGTTACGCCGCTGTTGACCATGCAGTCCATCACAGGAAAAGTCACCTTCTTGGAAAAATGGGGCACGGGACCGCCCAACAGTACAGGAGCGTACGAGCTTGATCTGAGTCAGGTGAACAACTTCACAGCGGCATGGAGAACATTGCATCTGAAAACGGATGTCTTCTGCAACGCTGGTATAACCCTCCCAGACAAGGCTGGTAGGCAGCTTACCGTTGGTGGTTGGTCTCTTGACTCAACCTTTGGTGTTCGCTTGTATTGGCCTGATGGTTCTGCTGGCGTCCCCGGGAAGAATGACTGGCAAGAGAACGTGAATATCCTGAAACTGCAGGCTGGCCGTTGGTACCCGAGTGCCATGATCATGGCCAACGGATCGGTACTTGTGGTAGGTGGCGAGAAGGGTTCCAATGCCGCGCCTGAGCCGACCCTAGAGATCCTTCCTTACACGGGCACAGCGCCCCTGTATATGGATTGGCTCCAGCGAACAGACCCGAACAACCTGTACCCGTTCCTGTGTGTTCTTCCCAGCGGCGGCATCCTTGCGGCCTACTGGAACGAAGCGCGGATTCTGGACGAGAAGACCTTTGATACGATCAAGGTCCTACCCAATATCCCTAGTGCGGTGAACGACCCGTACGGAGGTCGGACTTATCCTCTCGAAGGAACCGCCGTGCTTCTCCCACAGTACGCTCCTTACACGGACCCCCTGGGTGTCATGATTTGTGGTGGTTCCAGCAGTGGTCGAGAGGGTTTGGACAACTGTGTGACCACGTACCCGGATGTTCCCAACCCTACGTGGACTCTGGAGCGTATGCCCTCGAAGCGTGTCATGAGCTGCATAGCCGCTCTGCCCGACGGCACCTACCTGATCGCCAACGGTGCCAAGGAAGGCGTGGCCGGCTTCGGCCTCGCTACCGACCCCAATTACCAGGCCGTGCTCTATGACCCGTCCAAGCCCATCGGCCAGCGCATGAGCAACATGGCGACGACGATTGTGGCCCGCCTCTACCACAGCGAGGCCATCACGCTGCTGGATGGCCGCGTCTTGATCACGGGCTCCGACCCTCAGGATGGAGTGCACCCTGAGGAGATGCGCGTCGAGGTTTTCACACCGCCATACCTGCTCACCAACAAGCCACGGCCCACCTTCCAAATCACCAACACGGACTGGGCCTACGGTCAGACGGTCACCTTCACCATCTCGCAGCCAGTCAACGGCCAAGTCACGGTGTCGCTCCTGGGCGCCGTCTCGAGCACGCACGGCAACTCGATGGGGTCCCGCACCATCTTCCCGGCCTTCAGCTGCTCGGGCACCACGTGCACCGTCACGGCGCCGCCCAACAATCACATCTGCCCGCCCGGCTGGTTCCAGTTCTTCGTCCTCGACGGAGGCATCCCCGCCGTTGGCACGTACGTGCGCATCGGCGGCGACCCGGCCCAGCTTGGCAACTGGCCTCAGGATCCCGGGTTCAGCCTGCCTGGCGTGTAAAGGCGAAGAAGAAGAGGAGGAGGATGAAGAGGAGGGGGTAATCACCTAAGGGATCAGTTGGGCGTTCTGGGGGTCTGCCTTTTTTGCTTATCTTTTCTTCTTCTTTTCTAATGGAACAGTGTTGGGAAGAGGACACAAATCCTGGAGTATAATGGAGGAGCGGAGTTCGCGGCACAAGCGGGCAACTCGGCTGGGAGAGGTGCCAGGTTCCTGAGGGAGGCCGGAGCATCGTTGACCTGGCCCCCCCAAAATTGCTTCGGATGTAAGGGGGCGAACGAGAAGGCTAATACGAAGCCCCGATACGTCGTCGGTCGGCCCTCCTCGGATAAACGACATTTTGATGACATTTTCTTTTTGAGGCAAACACAGTCCTGGGCTATCATGGCACGGGGCCACTATGTCATTCAGACTGTAAAAAGCTATTACTTGTTTAGAAATTTTAACGTACCTCATTCTCGCCCACAGGTCTTGGCAACCAGGTGACCGACCGACTGTATTGTCTTTGATCATCAGCTTAAGACATAGACATAGACAGATGGATGCATCGTGACCACGTTGGTTTGAAGGGGTCCATTTGGCATGCACGGCAGCAAAAGGTGACAAATGTTGCAGAATCAGAAGGCGGCAGTTTGGAAGATCCGAGTGGTGCCGCCAGTTGCCCCCAATACATGCATACATATATATACATGTATGCGACCACTGTTGAAGTTTGTGTTGGATGGAGGTCCTTTTTTGGGGTCCAAATACATGCATAGGTAGGTAACCTTAGGTAAGTATATAGCCTAGCTAGAACCAAAGTTGGGGGTGTCTTTGGGGGCCTCTTCCATCCCCTCAACAGCATCCACAGCCCCCCATCCCCCCCGGTCAGGTCAGCTGAACCAACCTACCTTACCTGGTATTTCTTCAGCAGGGCTGAGGCGCAATCAGCTCCAACGTGCTAAATTGCCTCCCCTGGTCTTACATGCATGTCATATCGTCCGTCCATCCACATCTATTTTTATGGTAACACGAACGTTTACGCGCAACGCAACGCAAGGGCTCGACCTGGCTAGGTGGGCTATAGGAGCTGACGACCGGGCTGTGCCCCGGTTGGCCAGCTGGGGTGGTGCTGTGATTCAGGATTCGCCGAACACCTACCTACCTTACTGTATCCTCTTCCCTCTTTTGGTGGTGGTGGTATTGATGACCCCGACTTGGCACGATGGATGCAGATTGCGACACCACGTTTTTTTATGGCTGATCCCATCTTGGCAGGAAGCAGTTGCATGCACAGAGCTGCATGCAGCAGCAGCACCACCACCACCAGCAGGAAACCCACCCTACCGGTTAGGTCTCGTCCAGTCTGACCCGCGCTTCTCGCGTCTAGGCCCCTCTCTCCAGACAAGACATGGCATTGTGTCATGATCTCACGGTGGTCCATCGCCAGGAACAGAGAGAGGATCTCGCCTAAGACCTAAGCTTAGTCAGTCTTGGCTGGGCTCAGGCGTAAGGCAGAGAGAGAGAGAGAGAGTGTGTGTGTGTGTGTGTGTGTGTGTGATATTGGGGGGCCGGCACGCCTGAAAAGGGCAATTCTGGCCCTGCTTTAACCACTGCCTGGACCGATCGGGGTGGAAGACAACAGGAACGTCTCACACGGGTCGAGTCATGTCCGAGTCCTCGCTTGCACATTCGGACATGGCGTTTACATCGCTCGCATCCGGCTGTCCATGGTCGTGGCTCAGCATCTTCTTATTCTGCTATGATATGATGCTGTCTTCCTCTGTCTGTCTGTTTCTCTCTATCTCTCTCTTTCTGCTCTGGTGGATTTAATACTGGTTCTTCTCGTTTCTCACCATCCCTACCTCCTCTAACAGAAAGCTGGGGGTGCATAAGAAAGACGAAAGCTGAATAGCGCCAATATTATTGGTGATATACACACCCATGCCAGCCTACCTCTGGGCAAAACAATAGTATTATTTATTACCTTGCAGTAGCCTCGTACGACGACGATAACTGCTGTTTACCGAGACATCCTGCTGCACCACCCAGTACCTACCACAGCAGACCGCCGATCAACAGACATCATTTCCCCAGATGCCATCTCAATCGATGAGCCAGGCCGTGAGCGCCCTCTTCCTCATCGTCTTCGTGTCCAGTCTTCTGGCTTGCGTCGCCTTCACCGTCTTGTTGCGTCGGTGGCCGCAGTTCACTTACCCGCTGGCGCTCGCTTGCGTCTTCGAGATCATCGGCTATGGCATCCGTTGCAGTAGCGCGGCGAAGAACTGGAGCGCGCAGCTCTTTGTGGTCATCACGATATTCCTCACTCTTGCCCCATCGTTTGTCTCTATGGCGTAAGTATCATACAGCTTTCTTCTTCTTCGCCTTCTTCAAATTTCCCTCACTTGTTGAATTTGCATAAACTCCAGCAAGGAGATATGATAAATATCAAAGCACAAGAGAACCATGATTTGCTAACGAGCCACTTTCTATCAGTATGTACACGACAATTGAGCGGACTCTCCTGATCCTTGGCAAAGAGCACTCCTTAATCCGGCCCAAGTGGTACTTCTACCTCGTCTGGGCCGACCTGGTAGGGCTCGTCATCCAGATCGTGGGCCTGGGGTTGGCACTCTCGGGTATCTCGAGCAAGACGGTCATGGGCCCAAACGCCAACAGCGGCGGCGTGGTAGTCGCCGTGGGCATCGGCCTGCACGCGGCGACCCTGGCCGTCTTCATGGTGCTCTTCGCCGTCGCGCTGTGCCAGGCCTACGTGACGTACCGACAGTACGGCAGCACGACAGCCGACGTGGATCTGGGGGTGGTGGGCTTGAACAGCGGCAAGGCTCTGACGCGCCGCTTCAAGGGGTACCTCCTCATCGTCTCCCTCGCCGTCGTCTGTCTGCTCGTCCGCGATCTGTACCGCACTATTGGCCTGGCGCAGGGGTTCACGACGGCCAACGTCGGCGAGGCCATCTTCGCGCTCCTCGACGGGTTCCTCATTGCCGAGGCCGTGCTGGGCCTCGTCGCTTTCCATCCGGCGTGGGTCCTCACGGAAGGATACAAGCCGGAAGCAGAACTGCAGCAACATCATCAGCAACATCAGGGAAAGGAAATAATAGGGCTTGGCGGGTATCATACCGATCATACGGATCAGTCAAGTAATTTCATATGACGCGCACAGCTAGACCAACTTTATTGATAATGAATAATGAGATACCCATTGCCACTTCTAAGCCAGGCACGGCCATAAGTCCACAATTAAAGGGCTACATGTGTAAGCGCATAGCTGGCTCTCTTGGGCTTCGTTTTATGGCGGAAGAGGACGAAAGGGGAAGAATAAAGAGAAAGGGGAAAAAAGGAGTGACCGCAGAGGGAGTTGAACCCTCTTGCCTTTAGAGATATTTCTAACGATACTACCGCTAGGCTACCCCGGCCCGGTCAAGGAAAACAGGTATCATTACTACTTATAAACCTTTTGGCATTGGGTCAGTCGCTGTCATGCGGTATCTAAGCTTCGGGGCTGTCGTGGTTGGTGGGTATGTGCTTTGGGCGATAACCAAAACCATGATCCAACAGAAGCAAGATAATCACTGACGCTTGCATGCTTTGATAAATGGGTTGTGAGATAGTATGAGCACATATTTAATAGAGTCAAAACTGTGGTGAGGTAGCCGAAAAAGGTGCAGTAGTATGGGCTCATGGGCTCATGGGCTCATGGGCTCATGGGCTCTTGGGGTTATGATTGATAACCCCCTAGACTATATCGAGGAGCAGTAGAATCTGTCCGGCCAGGGAAATTGCCATGAAGGCGTAGCAAGTCAGATCTCGTGTAAAAGAGAGAATCCTCATGGGAGAAACGCTACACCACATGTCCGTATCATCCTCCACTGTACTACTACTAAGCTGTATACCGTCTGTGTTATATGCACCGATATCTTTTCTACCAATCAAATCTCAAATCGGACAGATACATTCCCAGGTCTATAACAGGGACTCTTACTAAACTTCGCCTTTGCAACGTGCTCCTACCCTCACTCTATCATGTACATAATGTCGTCGAGTGTATACACCTCAAAACACACGCTGTTGCCCGGGCTCCCCCAGCACCCTGCGCAGCACACTATCGAACGCAGCCCGCTCGATGAGGGCCCCAAAGTGCAAGCATTTGACCACGCCCTTGAGCTCGGCAATGAGCCTGTCTAGCACGATCCCGCCGCCAGACGTATCCAAGATGGGCCGCACACCGTACGAGCGAACCATCTCGAACCACGCCTGCACGGGCGTGAGCTCGAGGTCCGGCGGGTTCAGGGCCGACGCCAGGCTGTGCAGCGACTCGAGCGTGATCCCCGTCGCGGGCCACGCGATGCTGCCGTCCGTCTTGACTCGAGGGGGTTGTGGCGCTTTGGGGGCGGAGAAGGAGGAGAATATGCGAAGGGGAGGGGGTGCGGGTGCTGCTGCAGCTGCTGCTGTTGCCCCATAGACGGCGGCGCGGTTCTCCAGGAGCTGGATCACAGGCTCGGGTGCTTGCTGCAGCGCCATGGCCGACACCATGAGAGCGTGACCGTGGTCTGGATCGACTTCGATGTCGCCGGCGTCAAATCCAGTGCTCTCCGATGCTGCTGTTGATGGTTGGTTACCATCGTAAAGCTGGAAGTTCGCAGCCTCGAAGTGATCCCAGCAGGTGTGCTCGAGGCTAGGTATCGGACATATGGGGTTAGATATAATGTATCGTCTTTTGAACGAATATCGTCTGACCAGGGGACAAGGAATCTGGCATCGAGCCTACTGGAAATTAGGGATAGTGATAGGGGGCCCTAGATTACTTGACCTGTCACTCGAATAGCAGTATATATGAAAGTAGAGAACCTCAAGTCGAGGAGGCTAGGGGAGTCTTACGCAAGGATGAAGTTGACGGCCTTGTCCGTCTCCTCCGAATAATTTCGGACCAGCTCTCCTTCCTTACCGGACGTTCTATCCGGTACATTACTTGCCTCGGCGAAGCTTGCAGGTGCCTCACGATCTGCCATGGGCCTCCTAGTGGCCTGAAACGCAGGCGCGCCTAGGCTCTCGTTGATACCCAAGGCGATCATGTAGCCCGGATCGAGATTGAAAGAACAGGACGAGTAAGCCCAGGTAGGAGTAGAATTATCTGTTGCAGCTGCTTTGTCTCCGATATAGTCCTGAGATGGCGGCATATCATTGCGGATGCCAGAACCATCAACAACAGATTGGCGCGGGGCCTCCCCCATCGTCCTTGCAAAGCCATTCTCGGGTGCCTCGACCTGCATGGACAGATCAGTAGTATAATTAGCACCTGCTGCGTCTGGTGGAAATTCGGCAAAGGCAACCGTGGTGGAAGCCAAGAGCCGCTGCCGCATGCCCTGGTTTTCGCCCGCAAGCACCCGGCAGTCCATCCGGCACCGCTCAATGTCGCTGCGCAGCCGCACGATGTCGGCCTCGAGTCCCCTAGCGTAGTTGGCCTTGCGCTCGCGGTGTTGGATCTGCGCCCGGCGGACCTGGGCACGACGGACTTCGGCCTTGCTTACGCCGCCATCATCATCGTTGGGGCCATTAGGGCCAGCAGGATTGGCCGCAACGAAGGTGATATTGCGGCGCGGCCCGGGTTTGGACTTGGACCTCTTCTTCCAGAACTTGACGAACGACGGGCGAGAGCTACTTCCGTTGTCACCGTCCCCACCGTCGTGATCACCGCCGGTTTGGGTGGCCATTTCCGAATCCTAGGAATACGCAATGCTGGCTGCTGGGGTGGCGGATGTGATGGATCAGACACAGAGGATGATGGTGCGTTTATTTATACAGTGCTGATACCATGATAGGTTACGTATGTGTGATTTCCACACATGAGTACTCTTGTGCGGGAGTATAATTATAGCCCAGCTCCTTTTGCTTGGTCAGCTTGACCTACGCAGTCCAAAGAAGATATTGGACTTGCCTTCGACAAAGACATTTGTCTCAAAATGCCGAAGTGGTGAATACTGCTTCCGGTGCCCGGAGCTGTTAGAGCCTATGATGGAAACAGTGCGTCACAATTGCTTCAATGACACGGTAACTTGAGCGAATGCATTTCATTGCTAGTCTTTGGAAAATATCTTCGTGGAACTAATGCTGACAAAGCCGGATATCTTCCTCTTAACGCCTGTGTCCATGTTCTTCCAGATGTAACCGAAAATTCAGACCTTATTTTTAGAACTCCTCCTTGATGCAGCCGAAAACGCCTGTGCCAATAATAACAATGCAAATACCAGTCGGGCAAATGTGCACTTTTTAGGAAATGCAGGTCCTTAGTCATCCCGCCCATCCTCATCATCCGTTGCGGTATCTTCGTCGATCTCCTCCTCTTCGACTACTTCTTCCTCGTCGCTATCTTCTTCCTCGTCAGGGTTTAAGCCGGGGATGTTTCGCCAAGGCAGATAGTCTCCTTCCACCCAATGTTTGCTTGTCGGCAGTTGGTATGGGTCAAAGGGGAAGTACGAATCGAGCTGCTGCCAGCTCTCATCATTGAGGTCCAGCCCCGACTCTCGTAGCGCACCACCATTCGCATAGGCCGTTGAAACGAATTGCGATAATCGCAGGCGCTTGTTGGACTCGATAAGCGGGTAGACGTACATGAAACGTAAGCGGTGAGCCAGGGGAGCAAATTGCTCAACGATAGCTGGCGAGCAGACCTTGAGCGGGTTAAGCTTGGAGTAGATGTTACGTCGAAGCACTTCCTTCACTTCTGGCATCCACGTGATGTCCTGGTCCAGATACGACGACAGCTCATCCTCATCAACGTCTTCAGGAACCTCCTCGATGAGGTCCTTCCAGCGGAAGCAGAATATATACATTAGGGCCTGTGTCAAAGAGTAGAAAGGCGCGTAACGTCTGACATCAGGTCCCCTGCAGTTGACTTCGTAGGTTGCGCGCATATTGTCAAGGTGGTGGCCTAGTACTTCGAACACCAAGCGTACATATTTACCAGGCACCATGGCGCCACGAGCGACAAAGCTAGCAAGGTAGGCAGAAGCCGCCTGGCGCAGGACAAGCGGTCGGTTAGACTCAAAGGCGGTGTTGATCAATGTGCCACAGAACATGTCCAACAGCGTCTCAGACTGCTGTGCAAAGTGGAACACCAAGAATTGGGTGTGGCGGGACTTGTAGGCCGGGAGTACAATGTGGGAGAATTCGTTGAGAAGCGTTTCGAACGTCGACAAGGCCTCAGGCGCGTCCGGATCCTCAAAGTACGGCGTGTAGAGCTTAAACAGTCTGTCCAGGGTCACGTCGAGCTTCTCAATGCTTTCTTTGACGGATTTGATTTGGTTGAACTCGTCTTCCTCCTCATCGTCACTATCCACCGACTCGGCATCGCTTTCGTCATCGTCCTCATCGGTGGGCAATTCTCCAACGGCCTGGGCCGAACGCAGGGCCATTAGAACCATGGCCGTCAGCCGGTCATCGAGGTCATCCATGTCCATCTGCATCTTCACATCGATGTGTACCAAACGATTGGTGATGAGGTCGGTGATATCCGTCTGGAGTTGTGAGGCATACTTGCGCAAGCGCAAAAGATTGTCGACGTAAGCCAAGTGAACGCGACTTGACTCATCGTGGTAGGGGAACTTGCTGACAATGACCTGTCCCAAGACGACATTTGCGGCGGGAAAGACGCGGAGAAGATAGCGTACGGCCTGGTGTAATCGATCTTGCATACGTTCGCGGGTGACGGATGAAAAGCCAGGTACAGCCCAATCAGCAGGCCGCGAGTTGGAGAACTTGTCGACCAGCATTTCGAGAACGAGGTTAAGATAGGAGCCTTGTGCGCTCACCAGAGCTCCGAGGAACTGGGAGTAGACAGTGGCGAACTGGTCATCACGACCCAACCACTCGCATCGCAGTACGCTTTTCACCAGTCCAGAGGCCGACCTGCCGAGACGAGGCACAAAGCCTGTCAATGCGACCATGTAGCCCTTGAGTTCCTGGCGTTGCTTCTCGGGTAGCGTGTGATCGACTTCCTCGTCATCGCCATCGTCCAGATCGTAGATGCGTTGTCGGCCGGCAACGGCTTCTTTCAGGATGTCGTAATCCTCGTCGTCTCCGTGTGCATGGCCGTCGAGGGCCTTCCAGATCTCCTTCTTGATCTCTTCGACGGTTCTGGCGCCGACTTCGTGGATCTCGAGATTCATGTCGAACTCGACCCTTTGGCGCTTGCGTGGGCTTTGGGGCTGGTCTGTGCTGCTACCATCGCTGGGGATGTCATCGTCTTCGGCCGGCTTTCTCTTTCCTAGCAAGGACGAGGTCGACTTGAGAATGGGCTTGAGCGGTGTTGCGGACTTTGCAGCAGAGCGAGCCCGCGGGGAGGCGGTCGTGGTTGTGGCGACGGCGGACTGCATTTGGGCCAGGCAACAAGACGTGCAGTGCAGTGCAGCGGAGTCTTGTGTTATTCTCTTGTTTCGTCACACGACTCCTGGTAAATGCTAGATTCAGGAAGGTGGGAACCGACGTTTCAGGCGCATCACATAATTCAGCACGCGGCTATAGCAATGACAGAAAGATTGCTTGGATGGCTACGTCGTGGTCGTCTTGATGGGCACGCGACTCGAGACGGAGAATTGATTCAAAATGTCGATGAGAAAGTTCTCTGCCCAAATTTTTGTGTAGAGGTGGAACCTAAGAATCGAACATGACGGACAGCCTAGAATAATGGTGGGGGAGGACCCTGCCGTCCTGCCCCGCACGGACCCTCTGACCCTCCGCCTGTCAATCACTAATCACTTTGGGCCTATTACCTCAGGTAACTTCTAAGAAACCATAATAACATTATTGAAGTCTCATAGCGACATACTGTAGCGACTGAACGATTGGTTCATCAACGTCTACTGCATACCTACTTAACCTACATGATGAGAACCAATTCAGAAAATCGAGGGTCGACAAGGGGGCTCCGTAGATATGGTAGGTATGAGAGATTGATCGATTGAAGAAGCAATATAGACTTTGCATTCGTTGGCTATGTAGATAGATTGTGGTCGATCTGGTGGGATTCAATGAGACAGACTGCCATCCTCCAACCTCAAGGTGGCCGGAACCACTGCCGAGCCCATGGCCTCACGTATACCACGTCCGAACTAAACCAATTCTGTTCAGCAAGTAAAACATTCGTAAAAGGGGGAATGTCCCGGGGAATCTACGAAAAGCACGAATAGTAATAATAACCGTAAAAAAAAAAAGCCCATTGCTTTTCCCGCATAATCGCCACTTCGTCCACTAAGAAACAATGCCCTTCCTTCCTTCCACCTTCATGTACAAGTGCCGTGCCGTAGTCAACTCCGAGTCGAGGCGTGTATGCGTTTGTTTCCCTCGAACCCAAATATCCCATTTCTCCTCCAACCCTTTACTTATACACACGTCGAAGATAAACCCCATCCTCTGTCATGGTCACTGTGAGCAACAAGTTCTGCCAGTCACTCATCGACCGGCTAGGTAACCGGAGCAGGAAATCGGATGCTGGGCCTGTCGACTTAATAGGGCTCACCGGCCGCGCCGTTGTGTGCCCCTTGACCACCGTACAGGTAATTCTCGCCCCCTTCGGCCAATCCACCAGACTCGCCACCCTGGAAGCCCGATGCTCCTGCCGCCGCACCGCCACCAGGGGCACTTGCCCCGTACCCCTGGCTGTTCGGCCTGGCCTGCTGGTTCTCCCCTCGATTTGACTGGGACTGCTAAACATTGGTCAGTGATGAGAAAGACAAAAGGGTAGATCCGGGGCCACCAGCATCGCGTATATGCACGCCACTGGGTAATCGGGGGTGACCTACCTCTCGGTATTTAGACAGGTATATCTTGAGAGCCTCGGCATAGTTCTCAAACCCAAGAGACGTCATCGCAAATAGGATGTCCTCGCCATTGACTGTTTTCCTCTTCTCTTGGTGACATTTTTCAGAAGCTATCGAGAGTCAATAAATTGCTGAACCATCGATAAGCACCGGGTGGTATAGACTTGCCTTCGCTGGTGATGAAGCTAATAAATTCGCTCACACACTCCTGCATGCACTCTTTGGCTTCCTTGGCGATTTTTGCATTCTCGGGCAATGCCATCTTCATGATACGGGCCACTGGCGCGAAATTTCGAATGTTAGCATCATATACGTCAAATTTGTCCAACCTGGAAACGCCTTGCGCTTCAGGCGACTTAGACGACGAATCGTGAGACATGGGCGATCTGATTTGGAGCGCGCGTCTGGCTCTAGCCGCAGGACCAATTGTGTGAATAGGCTAACGAAGCGATTCCACTCAAACCTCGCGGCAGCTCGCGACTCGCAGCTCATCCACAGCGGCAGCTCTCCCTGGCCCAGAAACCTCAAACTTGATTCGACTTGGGTGGATTCGAGTCCTCACCCACGAACGGGATGAGTTGACGCGCGCCGCCCACGCACAAATCAGATTAAAAGCAAGCAGAAACGCTTCACTCACCATTCGCTATAGGCAACCACCTATCCTGCTCCTTGACCTCGAACTCATAGCCGAGAGCGCTGGCGTGTGGGTCTTGAGGATCGTTCATTTGTGCTTCATCACCGTCGGGTGACTGTACACCAGGCTCAACGTCCTTTGGAGGGGATTGGGGGGAATCCGACATATTTGGCTACCTGCAGCGGGTGGTAGCTTCTTGTAATTTTTCTTGGTCTGCCAACTCGCACAGTCGGTTACTAGGTCCCAACTAGGTCGAGAGATGATGTGTCCCTGCCTCTGACACGTTGCAGCTTGGGTCAATGGAGTAAGGTAGGGCTTACAAACTGCGCGCGGCTTAGCTGCAGCAAATTTTTTCTGGTTCTGCGTCAAGGGCACGATGCCGGCAGCGGATCCCCAGTCTACTACGATTACTGCCTTGAGACGTAGTCCGGCAACGACGTGACCTCACAGTTCCAAGCCTGGCGCGGCAGCCCTGTCGCAAAGCTCAAGCTATGACGGTATGCCTTGGGATATGCAAAGTCGGTCTGCACCCTTCTCCTGGGTCTGTCTAGGGTCTTGGTCAGTCAAGGCAGCAGGCCGTGTGTGCAGAAGTGGGATGGTGGAGGCAGGAGAACGTGGACAGATGCAGCGAGGCGGGGTGTGTGTGTATGTGAGAAGGTCGAGGGTTGCGTTACTGCGGGTCCTGATGTTCCTTTTGGAATCGAAGCTCAGTGGCTCTATCGCGCAGGCGTTCCGCAGAAACGATCGCCTGCCTGCAGGTGGTGGTAGAACTTACAGGGAGCCGTGTAGAAAGTACTTGGACCGGGTTAGAGAAAGGAGGACTATGTATGAAAAGTGACCCCTAGTTCGTGATTTGCGGGCGCGACAGTGGCTATGGTGTATCTCTAGTACAGTGAGGGTATTGATATATACCGACGACTCGATAGTGGTTGAGTGCACAGGTGAGGTTACACCGGGATTCGCGGAATATTGGTTTTCAAACGGCTGCGCGAAGGGCAGGCGGTGCTCGGAGCACGGCTGGGGTACGGCTGGTAGGTTTGTCGAAGGAAAGTACAGCTCCTCCTAGTATCGCGACTTGTGGCGAAGCGGAAGCGACAAGCTGCGGAAAGGTACGGTCGCGTCAGAGTATGAAGGCTTTGAGGCGACGAACAAGCCGGGCTTACTCGGTTGGGTATGGACCGCTGTGGACTTGTTGGAGGGTCTGCGTTGTCCTCTGGAAAGACGGTACGGTACAATCGAAGGTATCGATCAATGCGCGTCGTCTAGAATAGATTTGACTGGACGGATGCAAGGGCCTGCGCAGGATGGATGCCTCTTGATTAGATCAATTTTTCGTGGATATGGTAGGTCGCAAGTAGCAAATGGGCTCCAGAGACGAGATGGGAAAACGTGGGATGCAAACAAACTACTGTCTAACTTGAACTGGGCTTTGGGGGATGAGAGGGTGGATGGGGATTGGGTTTGCGACTTGGAGGCAAGTGAGTAGCGAGTAGGTACGGGTGTCGTAGACTTGTAGTAGCTTCTTCGTCTTAGGTAAGGATGGGTAAGGAAAGGTACACCAGCCGCGCTACGAGTAGTAGTAGACATCATTGATGGAGTAGCTACAAGTAACGTCGATGGATACATGCATAGTGTGTCTGGTACATACCTGAACGCCAACCTTTAACCTAATCTTCGCGCGTTGTGTGTGTTGTTGACTGACCTCGTATGTAGTGTGTAGTATATGGTATGGTATGGTATGTAGGTAGGCAGATAGGCAGATAGGCAGATAGGCAGGTAGGCAGGTAAGCAGGTAAGCAGGTAAGCAGGCAGATACGGATAGACAAGCCGGTAGGGTCGGGTGCCTCTTGCTGGTGCTTGCTTGCTGGTGTTGGTTTGCTGCGTAGCGTGGGGTAGTTGCAGAACAAAGAGGAACGGCTATGTAGATGGGCTGGGCTGGGCTGGGCTGGGCTGCTTGGTCTGATAGCAGCAGTCAAGCAGTGTTGGGATCTGGGAGACTAAAACAAGATCAGTGCAGTGACGACGAGTGGGAATGATTGCGGCGTTTTGATTGACGACTTTTCTGCGGTCAGAAGGCCGTACGTAACCTTAGCGCGGTTCGCACCTTTCGTAAGAGGCAGGCAGGCGGGCAGGCTCCTACGACTAGCAACTAGGTACGACTAGGCTCGTACCGAACAAGTCCCGCACCGTCCAAAGGCAGGATAGGATGTGGATGTGGATACGACGAGACTACGAGACTCGGTGTGATTGATGGGCGGGAACCATACGGAAAAAAGAATCAAGTAACCCAGCTAGGCTAACACCCGAGCATTTAACCTCACATGGGACGAACTTGAGTTGATCTCTACAGTACCAGCGGCACTGAGGTAGAAGAGAGAAGGAAAGACAAAAAACGAGGTAGAGAAAGAATGCGCTAATGGTTTGGCGCTGGGGCCAGTCATGCAAAAACCACAAGATACTTCAACGACATGCTGCTATTATCTCAGATGCCAGTGGGCAGCCGAGCCCTTGGCCGGGTTTTATACACAATTCTGTATTCGTGTATTGACCTATGAAGTGCTTGCTAGTCCTTAGAGCCTCATCAGGTCGAAGCAATAACCGCTTTCGTGTGCGATTGACTACCTAAGGTTAGCACGAACTGGTAACGGCGCTTACAGATTCTCTCAATCCAACCTGTGATTGTATATCGAGTCCTGCCCTCAGAAATACGCCCTCCCGCCAAAGGTGGATGAATGGCCCAGCTCGAGCCGAGCTGAGGCCTAGTTGATATTAGTATTATTTTCCACTGCAGTCATCACGTTCTTGTGCTCGTCACACCCATGCCATGTTTCAAGGTTCCCCTCATCCTTCTTCTTTTGGACTCCATATATTCAATGGGTAAAGCCGAGATACCCACCCTGACAGGTGCTTACACTCCAAGCAGCCAAGTCCGGTTGAAAGACTTGGTGCGTGGAGATCTCGCCTCGACGATATATATCATTTACACGTCAGAACACACCACATCTCTGCTGGATATATTCTTTTGCCAAACGTGGAACCGTCCTCGACTGCGTAGTAAGTTGTCCGATACATGTCCAAACCTCGTACCCTTGCTCCTGGCCTAGCGTCGATATCTCCATGTATGCCAGTTAATCGATATATTCCTTACGAGCATATGTAATGTGACGGGTCCCTCCACCATGCCTTAGCCCCGCATCTCCTAGATGCTGTCTCTATGGCAGTCCAGTGTATCTCATGCAAAAGAAGGAAGGAAAAACCAGAATATCTACCCTGTGTCGTGAATTGCAGTAACCCTGGGGCATGGGCACCACGAGACTCTCGGCGGCGGTGGATGAGGCGGTGAAGGCATTACTAGGGTATGGCCGTAAGAGCAAACCCCCCATGTGATGTTACTCATACTTTCTACATACTTGAGAGAATCCTGTTCACATGTCTTCTCTGCGGGCCCGAGTATGATATTCCTGGCTTTCTCTCGATCGTGGAGTTGTTTGATACAGATGTACATACTTGACCGGGAGCCGACATGGGACCCAACCGGTGTGAGCTGTGAGTGGGCGGATTGACCCATTGCTGATTCGACAATTCAGGCTAGAAATAAAGACTCCTGCAGCAGCCTGTAACAGAGCCGGTTGGCATTCCATTTTGGAAAGCTGTCAGGGCTCGCAACCACTGGCCAGAAAGTAAAACAAACCCCTGCGGAATGGGATGAAGCCCGCATGCTTCGCCATAAGGCTGGGGGCAAACGATACGCGAAAACACAATCTGGGCCGGGCCAATAGGGTATTATGAACGGGATCCTTTCTTCTGATTGGCATACGCAGCAATAATTTCTTCGAACTGGTCACTTTGAGAGCAAGCGGCTGTGGTTCCACAAGCTGTAATTCTTCAGTCACCTGTGACTGTTGAGCTTGGAACCATGTCGGAAATGATGGCGGTTACCAGAGTTCTTCCACTGTATCGGCGCTATATATTGAACCTCGTGTCGACGAACCCGGACGCATGGAGGGTGTGAAAGCTGTAGGCTGTACGGAGTACCTAACCTAAGGTTAATACCAGGGTAGCCAGCATGCAAGAATCCCTGGACAGGCTGGACCATGCAGATACTGTACTTGTATGCGACCCAACTGCGTCCGGCAGACCCGACCCCTCTTCTCTACCTGGTGCCCAATCGTTGGTGGTGGTGTAGTCGAAACAACCACGTAAAACTCCCATTCGTTACTTTGTCAGGACAAGACGTCCATATACCCCGTCTAGAGCTGCTCCAAGTGGAACTTCTGCTCGCATTCTGGAAGGTGATTTTGTAGCCAATTCATTTCCATTCCGAATTATCGGTTCGGCAAGCCATGAGGCAAGCACCTCGATCGAGTATCGCAGAGCTGCCGCCGAAGGTCATGGTGCGGCAAGCTCGTTGTTTGGGCACAGCTGCATATGGACCGTCTCCATCACACATGGTGCACTGTACGCAAACATAGTTCCGCCTGCACTGGAATTCCTTCTGCGGTACGGGGCTCCCAGTCCCGAGCTACGAGCTACGAGTCCAAGATCCATAAGCGTTGGGGGTCATTGCCGAAGGGTTTACTGCCAACAACCCGATATGACGATATGTAAAATATGCCATCAGAATCCGATGGAAAATACATATCCGAAAACACACCCCACCCCCTTCTCCGTCGTCTGCAGGTCTCACCCGTTCAAGTGACAGTTTCCTTTCTCGGTGGAACGATTGCTGGTGTATAGATAAGTAAGTACTTGTATATGCTTATGGATGTGTCTCTCGGGAAACAGTGCTCTATCCCGACTTTGTACCACACACAACATTGATAATCGCACATGGGTACACGTAGCATTGTGTCATGTGTCTGCGGTATAGAGCCATCGCACGAAGCCGAACTCCCCGCTCGTGGCATGTTTTGCCGAAGCATGTACTACCTGACAGCGTTGGACAGCATCTCTAGCCTGGGCATTATTGAAAAGTCTAGGGAGAGAAACGCAGAGATGGAAAAACTGATATGTTCTTTTGCGCAGGAGTGCTTGATTTGCTGCCTTGCATCGACTATTCTTTTGTGGCCAGTTGAAAAAGCCACAATTTGTACTGCGCCAGACAACCCAATAGTCGATTCAACAGCGCCTCTTAAAGTTAACAGCCTTGTTGGGCGAGCATGTTGCTGGGCATCAGGACGCCTTCAACGCCGAATAAGGCTTGGCACAACTGCATAACGCTACTTGGACAACACATCACCACCACCACCACCACCACTTTTGCATCGCTGTACATTGCTGCCTTGAAACTATAATTGGCATTGTCATCATTTCCTCTCTCGAGACGGGCGTAGCATGCCAGATCTCGATCGCGATTTCAAGATCCGCAGGCCATTAATGCCATGCAGATGAAGTAGACAAGCCTGCCCAACTCCAATATGGCTCATGAAGCCGGGAGATGCAAGAGCTATGCAAAACCCAGAAATGCCGTATATAGCACTCTGGAGGACTGATACGTCGCAATATGCATGGGCGCCTAGACCCGTATGCCATCGGCGACAGCGTCTCAGTTTTGCACAACTTGGACATTGTTTTTCTTCTGTAATAGTAGTGATGTTAGCCCAACCGCATCATTTCATGACAGGCCATATCAGGCCACAGCAAAACTACCGCCGGATAGAAGGAAAATCTTGGTCCCCTGTTGTTGGGCGAAAGAGTGACGTACCTTCCACTTCTCTAAGTCATCCTGTTTCGTTTTGTATTGCTTGACCAATTCATCCAGAACCTGCTTCAGGCCCTCGGCGTTTGTGTTGAGCGCAGGTATGACATCTTCCACTGTCCGTTCCACCAGAACGCCGTTGATCATGCGAAAGCACTTGCGGTCTTTGGGCAGTGGGGTGAGTGTCTCAAGCACCAACCTGTGTACGTGTTAGTATTGGAAAGCAAGTCTTCTTAACATGACAAAGAGGAGTGGCAAGACATCTGGCAAATATGGGTTCCATCCTCGAAGTCAGGATAGGAGATGGGGTTGGGAGTACGACGGTGAGCGATGAGCTCGAACTCACGGCTCCCTCTCATACCCCTAGCTCACGTAGACGCTAAGGAAGGAGGACCCTTGACGGAGCTGACAGCGCGTTGGACAGAAAAGGAAATTCAGTACGCACTTGTGCTCCTCTGCTTCCTGCTCGACGTCGCCAATCTTCTGCGCGAGTTGTTGCAGGGCGTTCTTGTAGTTTGAGTACTGCGTTTGAAGCTCTGTGATATATGTGAGCCAAGCCGATTACGCAAATGGAGATTGATAATGGCATACGTACGCTGCTGCTGCTTCGGCGAGGGTCCTTTGGTCGCCATTCTGCTTGGGTTTCAAAGAAGACGTTTCTCTTTGTTGCTTGGCTATCTAGTTTGTGTCCTGCAGCGTCGGCAAGAGGAATCTAGTCGTCGACCTGTCCAATCTTTGAATGCGGGCTGATTCTCGACTGGCTTTAGGTTACCTTAGGTAATCAATCCGATTGATGTGCGTCCATTCAAACGCTGGGACAATTATTCTGGTGGAGTGGTTCGGGTCCGGAGTGGAGCGAAGTGAAGAGCATGGCCTGTCTGTGGTCTGAGCGTCATGTCCCTCCATCGAAAAGTCCCTGGAGAAGTTGCTACAAGTATGTAGAGTACCACCACTTTCCCATCCCAAGTCGATCTCTCTCAACCGACCGAGGGGTTTTATCGTCGTCGCCATACCTTCGCTATAGCCAGCCACAGCTACTCAAAATGCATCCCCATTTACACACCAAGGACAATGCTGGTAACTACGCAATTGCTCCTTCAAAGTTCAACCCGAGCGTCTCCCTAACCTAGACTTATAGCGTGCGAGGAAATCATGAACGCCCTGGAAGAATGCCATGCGCGCGGCTTCCTATGGAAGTCATTAGGGATGTGCAGTGATACGAAGCACCAAGTTAACATGTGCCTGCGCGCCGAGCGCCTCAAGAGAACAGCCACAAATCGCGGTATTGCCAAGGCCAAGCGGGAGAAGATCCAGCAAGCGTGGAAAGATATCGACGAGAACTCATAGACAACATACCCGACCTGTAAGATCCGGTGCAGAAAAAGAGTGTGTATCGCTATGGGGGGCTACGGGATGGCTTGGGATTCTAGTCATATGCATTGGGAGGAGTTTGGGTACTGGGAATTCAATCCCTATTATTGGCAGGCGAGAGGAGTCCTGAGGCTATCAAATGATTTTGCAGAAAAAACCCTGCTCCACGACTTTCCCGACTCCGAAATGAAGCGCCATTTGTTCGAGACTTTTCTTCCGACCGTCCTCTAGAGAGTCTTTCTCCACGCATTGCCAAACATGAACAAGCCGAAGAGGGAGATCAGGCTGAGGATGCTCGGGACGGGCTTGCCACTGCGGAGTGCTCGTGGGATGGAAGAGCCGCCCAGGACAACCGAAGCGAGCAGGGCGAGCTCGACGCCGTAGGGCTGTCGGTTTTGGAGGCGGTAGCCACCCAGGCCATCTAGGGATCATGGGTATTAGCCGAATGCGACAGAGCACCACCGCGGGAAGATGGGGATGCGAGAAAACCTACAGAGCAGACCGACGGTGCATCCAGCAGCGATGGAGGGAATGGAGCCTGTCCGCACGTAGCCCATGGTGCCGCCACCGGCAGTCAGCGCACCGAGAACGTAAGCAATGTTGTCGAGACTCTGCCACGCCGGTTAGTCGCATCCTCTATATACTTGGGAAGCTCGCTCTCCAATTGCGCGTACCATTTTGGCTGGTTATCGATTGACTTGATACAGCAATTGATCTAGACAGACAATAGTTGGTTCGTTTGTTTGTTGCGATGTGGCAGGTCTGGCTGGCTATGCGAAGTACTTAACCTTGTGGACGGACATAGCGGAGCTGGGCCCGAGGAAGCTCCTGTCGGACACTGTCATCGATCTCATTAGAACGCCGAGGTGTGGCTTGAATATCGTTGATCCATGTAGTCAACCCAATTGAGTTGCCATTTGCGGACCTACCAAAGTTCTGTCACATACAAATTGACATCATGTCAATATGGATTGAATCATTACATAAATGCAAACGCGCTTGATAAGAAGCATCAGAATATTCCTCCACAGATCTATCGGTGCTTGCAATTTACCGTAGCCAGTCCTGGATCTGTAGTAATCGAATGGAGGTATAAGTAAGTCAGCCAGCCGTCTGATACCCCACACGCACACTAGCCACATATCCACAAGGCCTGACCCTTGCACCCCATTGGCCCATGCTCTTGAAGCTTCGTGTCCCTTGAATGGGACAGCTCCAAACAGTAAGGTAGGTTAGTAGATGACCATCACTTGACGGGTACCATTTACACGACGACAAATCTCGAGGGTGAAGTGCATTCTCTACCAGACCCCCCGAGCAGCCAAAGCAACTCGGGCCATTGATCAACAACAGCGTCTGAACGTCAATTCGCCGAAGCACGCCCAACTCCAACCACAATGGCCCCCAAGAAGTCGCAAACCAAAGACGCCTCGGCGACGGCACCAGTCGTCACGACGGGCACCACCGCGAGCAGCGTCCCCGCCGTCTCGGCGCCCAGCAAGAAGCCCTCGTCCTCGGCTACTTCCAAATCATCCGACGCCTGGAGCAATGTGGCCTCCAACATCCTGAGCCACTACCAGAAGACGACGCCCCAGCGCACGAAGCTCATCGACCTGTTCATGGCCTTCCTTGTGGTTGTGGGTGGCCTGCAGTTTGTATATTGCGTTGTGGCCGGTAACTACGTACGTACATGATGCTGTTATTGTCGCTTGGAGAGGAACAAGCAGGGCAGGCATAACGAAAAGATGACACAAAGTGCTAACACATGTCTCTACAGCCATTTAACGCTTTCCTCTCAGGCTTCTCAGCTACAGTTGGCCAATTCGTTCTCACAGGTTAGTAACTCTCCATGCCCTTTTTTTAATTACCAATATCTAATGCCGGCGACTTCTGTAGCTTCCCTCCGCATCCAGACGACAGAAGCCAACAAGGCCGACTTCCCAGCTGTTTCTCCAGAGAGAGCATTCGCAGACTACGTGGTCGGCAGTTTGATCCTGCACTTCTTCTGCGTGAACTTCATAAACTGAGTGAAGGAGCTGGGTGAGCAGGAGCAAACGACCGGAAGATCAGCGTGTGCGGGAAACTGAAGACGAGCAGTGGATGACCAAAAAGAGGGAGGGAGAAGACATCACATAATGCATGGTACATGGACCAAGGTTCGATGCCATTGCATGACACATCCCTTGTACAATATCATAAGGAAAGAGGGTAATGGCCACAATGGCACGTGAGATCCTCGCCTGTGTCACATGAAGTCACTAAAGCCAGCCAGAGCAATTGATCAATGAATAACAAGCCTGCTATGATTTTCTATGGACTGTACTTTCCATAGTGCGACACATCGTGACATCATGGGTCGAGCCGAATTATAGGACAAACTCCTAATCGTCGTCCGCATTCGCTTCCTTCTCTTGCTCCGGTGCCGGCGTCGATGCTTTAGGCGGTCCTCCCTTGGGTGGTCCTCCCATGGGCGGAGGCGGGACACCTCCCGCTTTAGGAGGTGGAGGCGGGGGAGTATTCGTAGCCTTGGTGCTAGAGACGCCGTCCAGTTCCCTACTCTTCTGCTCCTGCTCTGCGAAGTAGTCATCCATCATCCGGTTCGGGCTGTGGCCGTGCTTGTCTTTCCGCCGGGCGCCCCGTGCTGCCATTGGCGGCGCATTACCCATAGGAGGTGGTTGCGCAGCAGGTACCAAGAAATCAGAGGACGGCGCTCCTTGCGATTGCGCAGCCGGTATGAACATGCTGTTGGGATCTGGTGAGGGGGCGCCACTTCCCCCCGGCGGTGGGCCACCAAACGTCATGAACTGGCTTCCATCGGCTCCCGCGGACGGTCCGCTATCCATGCCGTCAAACATGGTCTCGCCGGGCGCGTTGACGGGCTCGTCCAGCGGTGCAGGCAGGCGGTGCAGAGCGCCATAACCCAACACGCAGCCCAGTGCACCCTCACCGCCCCAGTCCCGCGAGGGCACGATCGAGACCTCGCGCGTCACGTTGTACTCATTGTTGTAGACCCAAAGCTTGAGTGGTCGCCCGATGTAGTCCTCGACCAGCTCGCCCAGCCCGCTCTCGCCGTGCAGGACGCCGTCGGGCGTGCCCAGGATGTAGTCGCTGTAGGGAAGCAAGCCGGCGACATCGGCCGGGGAGTTGGCGGGGACGTCGAGGACATGCCAGATGTTGGAGGCCGTCGCCAGGGGGGTATATTGGAGGGCGATGCCCAGCGAGGGGTTGTCGGCGGGCACGGGGATGTGGAGGACGCGCGTGCGTTGACCCTGTACAAGAAAAGGTCAGCCATACATCTTATCTAGTAGGAATTGGAAAGAATAGGTCCAACTTGCCTTTGCGCTCCAAAGACCCAATGCGACTGAACTGCCAGCACAGTTGCGAACCTCTTGGGCGAAAAGCATGGGGTCCGGGTTATCCTAGACCACGATAATTAGCTAATGTCTATGCTGCACGTCGACAATTGGCATACGATAACTCTGCCATTGATTCCAACAATGAAGTCGAACCATGGCTCGATGCTCAGTTCCAAATTGGCATTGCGCAGCACCTGAAAGCCGAAGCCACCCTGCTGGTCCCTTCTAGGCTGAGGGTCGCCGTCTAAGCGGGATATGAAGCGATTGAGCGCGTTAAACATAGCTGATGACGCCTCTGCTTGGATGGTTGTACCGAAATGAAAAGTCTGGTCGTTTCTCCAGCCTGTGAAGAAGAAGAAGAAGTAGTGTATGGGTACAGTGAATGTATTGGCAAGGCAATGATGTAAGAGATGGTTTGATACGAGATAGCTGTCACTTTGCCATCTTGCGCTTCCTGGTCAGCCTTACCAATGGGCCCAAGCTCCTGAGGGTTCAAAGTGACAAAAAGTGGATCGTAGAGTGAGATGCGGAAAGACATTACAGAGAGTCTCGGATATCACAACAAATCAATCTCCAGTACAAGGCAGTCTCATAAATCAATGGGGAGCCCGGGCTGTCTCAAAATAAAGACATAGTATACGAAATTTGAATTTGCCCGTTTGGACTACCACACGGCATAGTCCAGTCTCAACGACGCGAGGTGGTCAACCTTTGCGCCATCCGCCGCCATGGACCCCAAGTTCAAGCGTGCAAAGAAGCTCCCCCTTACAGATGAGTGTCACCACTGGACCAAAATTGGCGAGGTCCCTTGGGATTTACAAAAGTGAGTCTTTCTTGTTAAAGTGTGAACGAGCAAGGGGAGGCTTCCCAATCCAACTTTTTTTTTTTCTCTTTTTGTCTTTTTTCTTTTATCTCGACAGAATCATCTTATATAGGACAATGGTTTGGTACAGGTATTGGCAGCAGCGCTACACCATCTTCCCCTATTACGACTCAGGGATCCGCCTGACCAACGATGCCTGGTTCGGCGTGACGCCCGAGACGGTCGCGACGCGCATCGCGCAGGACATGGGCCAGATCGTGTCGCCCGACAAGACGACCCTGGTCGACTTGTTCGCCGGCGTCGGCGCCAACACCATCGCCTTTGCCCAGTCGGGCATCTGGGAGCGCATCATCGCCGTCGAGCGCGACGCTGCCACCCTGGCCTGCGCCCAGCACAACGCCGACCTGTACGAGGTCGGCCAGTACATCGAGTGGGTTCACGGAGACAGCTTCGAGGTCTTGAAGTATCTGACTTCGCCCTCTACCGCCGAGGATGACGGAGCTGCTGCTGCAGCAACGACGTCCGCGGAGGAGCCATCATCCAAGAAAAGGAAGAAGGGCTCTCCTTTCGACGATACCCTCAAGAAGATCGACGTGTCAAAGACGGCACTGTTTGGTTCACCGCCCTGGGGCGGACCAGGCTATGTCACGGATGCCATCTTTGATCTAAGCGGTATGGAGCCCTACAACCTGGCCACAATGCACGCCGCGTACCGGGGAATGGACCACGCTCTGTTTCTGCCACGGACGAGCGATCTTCGACAAGTCGCCCGGCTGGTACCTTCAGGTGGGCCCAAGATCGAGGTGGTTCAGTACTGCGTCAAGGGAGCAAGCAAGGCGATGGTTACGTATATACCAGCACAGAAAGAAGAAATCCTGGGCGACAAGGATGCAACAAACAAGGAACAGGCCGTGGTCGCGAGAGAGACAGAGGTCGGTGATGATGATGGTAGTAACAAAACTCACGCCAACGACGAATCGCATGAGCTAATATCGGAGAAGGCACCAAGGCCGCAAGCCGAGAAGAGATCAACTGAGGCGCTGCGTATGAACGACGAAGTACCCAAGTCGCAGGTTACAGCAGCGCACCAAACCGAGGGCCATAATGTGAATGGTAGTCGGGACGAGATGCCAGTTCGGACTACTGCCGAGGAAGAGGATGGTAAGCAACACATCGCGAGGAATGACAATCCAAGAAAGAGCCAAATTGAAAAGGAAGAGGCGATTAATACCCAGAAGGAGGAGCTAAGTTGCGAACAGAACAACGAAACCCCTGAGATTACGGACGGTGAGCAGGGCGACACAGTAGGGGGCATGGATCATGGGTGTAGTAAGGAGGATCCCGGTCTGCCGGACGGCAGTTTTGTAAATGGCGATAATGGCCCGATGCAGATTGACTTGACCGACGAGGAAGACGACGACACACTAGTAGAAAGGCAAATCCAGGAACAGTTCGAAAGGTACAGCGAGAAGATGGATCAATGGTATCGTCGTGAGGAGTAATTAATACCCCTAATTAGTAAATCAAAACAGGTAAAGGGTCTGGAGATCGGGTCTGTCTGGCGTGACAGTATCGTTAGCATTGTCTGGCGACTTCGCTATAGGATGACGCCACCATATGTTGTCAGAAAAGAGAAAGAGCCGAAAGAGAAGATATGTCTACAGATGGCAGTGCCCCTCTAAACTCCCTCCGCTCTAATAAATGACATATATCATCCTCGTCGTGATGTGCTATAAAGGCGACTGGCCCCCCTTACAAAGCCTTGACGATACTTCGCTCGTCGAACAGATCCTTCAGCAATCCATCGACCGCGACCTCCTCATCCAGCGCCCCCATCGCGTATGTGCTTTCAAAAGCGAATATGCTGAGCTGTCCAAAGAACGGGCGCAGAATCTTGGCGACCAGCTCCTCCTTCCGGTCGACCGTCAGTTCGTCGCTGATGCCGTCAACGGTGCCCAGGAGGGGTCGCCTGCGCGAGTGCTGCGGTGTGCCGGACGTGATGGTTGCCTGCTGGTGTGTTGCCGCGCTCGCGGAGCTGATGTGGCTGCCCAGCTCCTCGGAGAGCTCGTCGACAAGCGCCACGGGCAAGTACGTCGGTAACCGGTAGATGGCGTCGATGGTATCGGTGACGAAGAGCCACTCATGCAGCTGGAAGTCATCTGGGGCTGCACAGATCAAGAGATCGAGGAGCTTGCAGGCTTGCAGCACCGAGGTATTGTTGTACGTATCGCTGGACGCGCTGTGGTCGGGCGCCGCCACCGACGAGATAGCCGCGTGCAACTCGGCGTTGATGATGGGCCACATGGGTGAAAGGTGAATGGGCGAGGTGCGAAGGACCAGTGCCCGGGCTACCATGAATATCTCAGCGCGAGTAGTCGACGATGGAGAGGAAGTCGAAGTGGCGGCGAGAAGATCAACCAGCTTTTCCAAGATATTGGGGAAGTCTGTTACAAAAGTGTCGTTCGGGGATGCGAGAACAAGAGTGGCAATACGACGAAGGTTGAGTTGGGTCTTGCGGTCTGCTTCCAACCGCGCTGAAGTTGCTCCTACACCGAAAACAATGCCAGCAGTTGTAGGGGGCGTGATCCTACCCAGAATATCAGGCATCCGCTCTTTGTCAGCTATTGTCCATTGTTTAAGAAGAGACAGCCAGTCGCTCTTGATCAGCGAAACAGAAGACGCAAAGAATCTTGGGTCATTGAAAGCATCCCCAATATCTTTCTTCCATGTCTTTTGGTTGTTGGGTAACCTGGTCAGCTCCTGGAGCAGCACCAGGGTGCCTTTGGAGATGGTTTCAGGGAACCCCTTAGAACGTATCAGAGGTCCAATGACGTTGGTGGATATTGAGCTTGCAGCCGTCAAGACCCTATCTGACTCGACCAAGATCTTCGGGAGGTTGGGCACTATAGCAGATAGTATGCCCACAACATCATCTGCTCTTTCAGCCGGACTTCGAGCGACGGAGGTTCTTCTCCCATCAGCCTTGGATTTCTCGGGTTGTGATGACGAAGATGATACGTCAATGAATGTAGTCGGTCTTGTGGTAAAGAGGGCAGTGAGAAGCCGGAGGAAGAGATCCTATATAAATCCAAGTGTTAGTTTTCTCGTTGTTCAACGAAGACATCAGACTGCTTACGCCAAGTTCTCTTCGCATCTTCCGCTGCTCGCCGAAGTTCGTGTTATCAACCTTCTCACCGAGTATTGCTGCGAACTCGAGCAAACTGGGCAGGGTCTGCCTGTGCGGGAAGGGATTTCCAAGTATATCCTTCAAAAACACCATGCAGTCCTGCCATATCTCGTCCATAGCATCGTCTTCCAACGATCTTGCATAGTCAACCAAGAAGATTACAAGATCGGTGTCTTGCAGCGAAATAGTCAAGGTGGACTTTCTTGAAGGGTCCAAGGCGCTAGGGTTAGTACGACTATATATCGCGTTGAATATGGCAGGAATCGTGTGCCTGGGCCTCGAGCCATCTAGAGCGGGCAACAAATTCAACACTTCACTTTGTTTGACTTTGGAAGGGGCTGACAAAGTCGCACACCATATGCCAACGACGGTCTCAAGGCATTCTAATGCCTCCGCATCGAAGACATGTTCCAATAATCGCCTTGCGCGGTTTCTCATGCGGAGAGAAGTATAGTTGAACGACAATGCGGAATCGCTCTCCAATGTCGCAGCATCACTACCTTGCCCCCAGGACCAGATCTTGAAACATATACGCACGGCATCCTGGAAAGCAAGAAGCACAGTGAGCCTGTCGTTGGCGGTGGCGCTTCGCGTTTGTGGAGCATCAGAGTTGAAGACACCTGACACCATATTGCTTAGGAATCCCTGCGGCTGATCTGGGCCCTTGACGACTTGGGCTCTAGCCTCCTCTGCCAGGAGTTGATCGTGCGCTTTAGCCAGGACTTGCTCTAAGGCATTAAGGAGAGATATCAATGTGGTCTCCGGTGCGCTGGTGCCGGGTGAACCCATGCCGCTGGTTGCAAAGGTGCTCTGCAAGTTCTCAAAGGTATTTCCAACTTGTCCACACAACGTCTCTACAAGCGGTATCAGAACCTGGAAGATAGAGTCGGCATAGAAAGGAAGCGACTCCGTCAAGAACCCTACCCAGCTGTCCAGTACTGGCCTGCTACTAGGGGACTCGAGACCAGCCCGAATAGTCTTCAGTAAGGATGTAGGTGGAGGAGTCAAGTGCGGAATAAATTCGGCCGGTGCAGAAGACAACCGCATACTACTCGTTGAGTAGTTTAACCCTTTTTTCTCTCCAGTTGGAGAAGACGGTATTTCTCTCGGCGAAGCATCGCGTAACCTGAGAGACGCAAATACCACATCCAGCAGCAAGACTTGGATATAGGGATCCGGGCCCACGAGGGATTGCTGAAGTCTATCTATCAAGATATCTTCTAGATGAAGATTGGAAAGAGACTCTGCATAAGGGTTTAGGAGAATCTGGTGGAGGAATGTCAGAGCACAGCGTTGCAGCTGAGCAGTGCGGAGTTGCATTTGTTGATCTGACGAGAATTTGTTACCTGCGATGCACCTCATGCAGACCTGGAGGAAGAACTCCTGGAGCGAAAAGTCGCCCTCAATTCCAGCTGTGTTTCATTAGCAAACGTTTGAGCATAGAAGTAAGAGTTCATGGCTTAACCTACTTATTTCAGCAAGAATAGGATCTGAGTCTTCAATCATTCGGGTGGCAAGGACACTCCAGAATGCGTCAGGGGCCCAGCGAAAGATGTTCGAGATGGTTTGCATGAAATAGATACCAGTATCTAGATCGTCGTCCTCGCCGAATTCAATAGACTTTTTTGATGCCTCGGAGTTGGCAGTTCTGGGCAGCGTACGTAGAAACGCAAGTTCAGAGAACTTTGTTATGAAAACTAGAAAGAGTCTTGATGTACAGTTAGTCCCCAAGACTTGATCACGGACAACAGACTTGCTTACTTTTCAATGCCAACCATATTATTGAGCCAGAATTTAACAGCCATGAAGAGCTGCGTGCGATCGTCCATCAGGGTATCGAGCATGAGGAACAGCGGACGAGTTAACATCACTTCGTAGTGGTCCTGTCCGGATAGCCGCGTTCGTTTTGCATCCCTCGCAGGCGTTTTTGGCGCTCGCCGGTCTGCGCCATCTTGCAGCGTATGTGACCAAAGAATGCTGAAGCTTCTCCCAGGATCAGCCGGTCGAATCGCAAACGTTCCAGTTGTGTCGTTTTTCAACATTAAGCCAGCAATTGCGCCTTCGATGTCTCGATTCTGAGGTCCCAGGGAAGACTGCAGCTGCCAAAGACATTTGACCGTTTCGACGTGATATTTCGGCTCGGAGAATGAGAGGAAATCCCATGCGTGACGGACCAGCGGCTCAACCAAATCAGAAAGAGAAGATTCAGGGATTCTCTCGCCCATGAACAGCTGATTTGAGAGACTCAAGATCGACTTGAAGGAGGCGAAAGGTAGAGTTGTAGTGGATAAACGTCCTTGCATAGCTGCTAGGAGGCTTTCAGTATCCAAGTTGTACTCTTGCGGGACTTTAGACAACAATACGCCCAAGAACCGGCTTCTCACCGTCAGCGCACGCGGGGGCTCGTTGGCGGTTAGACTGGTGCATGTCAGCGTTGACGCCTTTTGCAGAAGCAGGTCTCCGACGTTTCTTGCTGAAAAGGGCAAAGATGCAGCCTCTAGGTTGCCTTGATCAGTGACATAAAAGTCGCGAATCTTCTTGAGCAGTTCGCTGTTTGACATGGATGCTATGATTGGGCGTTCCAAATCTCCGACAGAGTCCCTTGAACCGGTTTTCTCGGGGAATGCACGTTCGGGAATCAGGTCTAATAGGTTCAAAGCGATTCCCAACGCTTGATCGGGGAGGCTAGAATCACGGTCTTGAGCATCATTTTTGCTCGGTTGCTCGCGTTCGTGGGACTCTTTAAGCATGGCAAGAATAGACAGCGCCGCTAGGGGCGCGTGGATAGTGATCATTTCTTCTTCTCGGATGTTGAAATGGGCCATGACGAATTGCACCAGGGCAAGTTTGTCAGCGCGGTCCTCGTCAGTCGCGTTGCCTGGTCCAATGGCCTGCGCAACCAGTGCAACGAGCTCGCCGTAGATCAGACCGCTTTCGACGCCGTCGAAGAAGACGCTCGCACTGCGCATCACCTCATTGAACTCCGACTTGCTTGCCGCAGTGGTTTTGAAGTCCCTGACACTCTTTATTACGGGTAGAAATATTTCAGGTACGACCAAACCGCCAATCTCCCATCTATCCATCAGCGAAAGACATATCCTGTAAGGCCGAGCTCGCTCGGTTGGGTTTTTGTTGGAAGCAGATCTGATCATAGACAGCAGCGCTGATGTCAGGGGTTGCAGTCCAAACTCTTCGAAATAGCTTGTTTTCGTTGTAAGGAGGGCTTGTTGCTGTTCAGAAGTTGTAGTAGGAGACTCTACTCCAGTCTCTTGCTCCTGGCCAACTGGGTCGGGTCCCAAGAACCAAGCCCACAAACGTCTATTCAGACTCATATCTCTGCGTGTCACAACACTCGCGGCTGCACAGAGCAACAACTCCAAGTCTTCAGTCGTGACTCGTTTCTGGAGAACCTGAGAGTGCAGAGGCAGGTGTGTCACTAGTAAATCTAAGAAACCTCTTTGGATGAGGAGCTGCTCGTCTTCAAGGCCCGCTGCGAAGCACCTGATCAACAGTCCAGGCTCAGGGGAGGTCACAATACTTGAGAGCTCTTCGGTTAGGCCATCTTCATCTGATTCACCCCGTGTCGCTTTCCCTGTCGCGGGGACTTGCGATATAGGGGAGCCTAGATTGGGCAGATTCCTTGAAAGATACGCCAACGCACCCGGACGGCGGCTTTGGCTAGTAATCGATGCTAAAAAGAAGCATTGCCAGAAGAAGTCGTCACCCGTAGCATGTGTGTTCGTCAGATGCTGGCTTCCTGGTGTACGTATGGCGAGTTTGAAGCCTTCAAGGATCTTTAGTGTCCTATCGAAGTCTTCACTTGTCTCCTCTTCCAGCCCAGGCAACAGGGCCAAGATGAGAGATTTCATGGCCGGGCGCAAGGCACGGGAATCTAGCTTCAAGAAGTACTGTTCCAAAAGGTCCAAAAAGGGTGCCCTAACGCTCAAGGAGGCAAACGATAGGGTTGACGCCAGCCCCGGGAGGTACAGGGGAAGGTCTCTAGACAAGCCATCTTTTCCTATGACTGAAAGCACGTAGCTGTAGACCTCCAATGCCTTTTGGTGGACACCGGATGGGAGTGAGGGGTTGAGACACTGCGATAATCGCTTTGCGACGAGAGCTTTCGAGGGGATTGTCGAGAAATTGGAGTTGCGAGCTTGCAAGGCTTTGAGTAGTCGGCTGAGGAAGGAGATATAGTCGGCCCACTCCTCCAAAGCTGTATCAAAGAGTGACAAGGCGCGCTCGACGCCGGAGGCATATTTCCGGTAGGCTTTGTCCTTTATTGGGAGGTCCTCGGCACTCAACTGATTTCGCCATTGGCGCAAGACTGGAGTGTTGCGCCCCGAGCTTTCTGGGGACCCCCCATGGCCGGGCTCGAGGGTAGTCATGGTGTTGTATGTCGCTCTTTTGTACTGGGGCCACAAGAGAAAGGCAGTATAGGCATCTAGATTCGTTCGAGGAAGACGGTACGGTGGTATTCGAATCGCATCGCTGTTGGGACCAAACGCAGTTGGGTAGCGAGTAGCTTACGCACTGCACAAGCTTAGGTGGTCGAGATGTTTCCCCCTTCTGAAAGTAAGCGCTTTTCTGCTGCCTACATCTCCTCCAATGGCTTGGTCATTAATAACGTGAATATGTTGGAGAGATTGGCGAGCTGTCTTGCCTTGCCTTTCGTTGCCTCGCCTTATGGGATACGTTGCTAGTTTCACAGGCTTGGCCCTGGTGCTGCAGTGGTGCCTGGCTAACGGGAGTTGGGCTTGTCATGCTGCATCCCGCTGTATCCCTGCGTCAACTCTACAGGCTTTAGGCTACAAGCTACAGGTCTGTTCCGCCCAGCTCTGCAAGGCTACCAGCTACTGGAATACCTAGAACCTCAAAGAGGTACCTAATCTCCCCACCTAGACACCCCCAAAGTGCGCCAGCTCCCCCCCTGTTTGCGCAATGATGCATCATCACATGGTACACATCTACCTGTATTAACTCTAGTAACCTAATAGCTCACATCAAAGCTAAATCCCATACCACTTTTCCATCCATTCGCATCGAACTATCTGTGACGAAGCCCAACAACATGTTGTCTACAGCCTAACCTACCTGACGCATAGCCTTGGCTCTTGACCTGGCCTCTCGCAGGAAAAATTGTAAAGTCTTTCGTCGCCGGCTGCAGTCCTTGTTACTGCAGCGCCCGCCAAGCTCTGAATACACTGGATTCATAAGAATGAGATACCCACAATTCGTGCTGCTACGATGCGGGAAGACGCCAGGCTCGCTACTAACGACGAACAACACCATGAGAGCGATGGCGACGACACAACCCCTCCGCCTTTGCCACCTCGACCAACGCCAGGTCCGCAACCGAGTCACGATTCCCATATAGCCGCGGCGGCGGATCGACCCCCCTTACAGTCCAAGCCGACGACTGCCGTTTCGTCCATGAACATCCAGACCTTGTCTTTCCCAGACGGCACAAGGGGCACATTTACAAGTGGAGGCGACGACCCGTCCACCAAAGGGTCCGAGAATGTGGTGATTCCAGGAGATCTTGCGTCCACACGAGGTCCCCATGTGGCACCCGGCAACTTGGACGACAATATGAGCGTCGCGACATTTGCGCCCACGTTACGAGCCCCCGGAGATTTGGCGAGTTTGCTCGGTGGGGATGCTCCCAAGAGGAGCGCGGCGTGGAAGCTGCTTAGGTCGCAGTCGGCCGCTGTACAGCCTTTTGAGACTATAAAGCTCGAAGATGACCCAACATTATCTGAATTCCCTAAGGAGTTTGACGACATCCCAGATGAGTCGGAAAAGGATTGGAGCGATTGGGACCGACTTGTGGTGTGGAAGTCCAAGTTGAAACACTACATGATATTGTCTTCGGCTGGCAAGCCTATATACAGCCGGCATGGGGATTTGGCACTGATCAATTCATCCATGGGCGTTGTACAAACCATCATATCGTTCTATGAAGGGGCCAAGAATCCGCTCCAGGGCTTTACCGCTGGCAATACGCGCTTCGTTGTGGCTACGCGGGGGCCGCTATACTTTGTCGGAATCAGCAAGCTTGGGGAAAGCGATACGCAACTCCGTGCCCAGCTAGATGCTCTATATATGCAAATCCTGTCTACTCTGACACTACCTACACTCACTCATATCTTCGCCAACCGCCCGTCGACGGACCTTCGCAAACCTCTAGAAGGAACTGAATCCCTCCTTTCGTCCCTCGCGGATAGCTTCACAAAGGGCTCTCCATCTGCCCTCTTGGGGGCTTTGGAATGCTTGAAAATCCGCAAATCGCATCGGCATGCCATCAACAACGCCTTTTTAAAATCTCGAGCTGATAACCTGCTGTATGGTCTCATAGTGGCCGGTGGGAAGCTTGTCAGTGTTATCCGGCCAAGGAAACACTCGCTACACCCCAGCGATCTACAGCTCATCTTCAATATGCTCTTCGAATCGGGTGGGGTGAAGGCTGGAGGAGGTGATAATTGGATCCCACTCTGTCTGCCAGCTTTCAATAATCGCGGATACCTATACATGTATGTTAATTTTCTGGATGGCCAAGCGGAGAGCCCGACTGCGCCAAATGGGACACATCCAATCCACGGAGAAACGGCGGTCATCCTGATCAGCCCGGACAAGGAGAGCTTCTTCGCCATGCAGCAGATGAAGGACGACGTGGTGGCCGAGCTACAGAAGCGGGGCAGCCTCGACATCATCCAAACCGCAGCGCGCCTGGGCCGGCCCCGAGTGGCCGAGGTGGCTCCGGGCTCGCAGATTAGCCACTTCCTCTTCAAAAGCAAGGCGAACGTGCAGTTCTGTATGTCGGCGCTGGACCCGGCCTTCAGCGACGCCGTCGCGCATCGCCGGCTCATGTCGCTCTACCACAACATACACGCCACGGTGCACGCGAAGCACGCCCATCTTAAGGTGATACACAGCGTGGGGGCCGACTCGACCTCGCTGGCCTGGGTCACGCCCGTCTTCGAGTTCTACTGCGTCGCCGGGCCGAACGCGTCGCGGCACGTCATGACACAAGGGGCCAACCGGGTCATCCAGTGGGCGAAACGTGAAGAAGAACGATTATTTATTATTGGCGGTGGTGTATTCTAAAGAAGCAATTCCCTCCGAAACACATTCACACGAATTCATTATTAAAATACAGCCTCCTGAGGAAGATGATGATAATTACAGCCCTATGTAGTAGGCCTAGCCATGATGCTCTTCCTCCATGTCTCTATAGCCAATCCACCTCAAGTCAAAATTCCGGTGTACTCCGCGACTCCTCGCTCTGCAACTTTCTTTTCTACCTTGAACGCCAGATCGGTCCTTATATAAGGTCTTGAATCTCCTAGGTCGGCGCCGGTCGAAGCGAAAACAAGCTTTCGAATAATCCCACAGGCCACACTATCCCAGCCCCCTTCCCAGTCTCATGGGTTTCAACAACGACCTGAGAGCCAGAGGCTCGGGTTATTGTAGTGGCGAGATTCGGCATGCAAGAGGCGGGCACCACCATTGCCGGAGTTAGCCGTACCAGGAAGACAGCCGTACGGGAGAAGGTTATCCAAGAGCTCGTCCTTGGGCCCGATGCAGTCGCTCCAAGCCGGAGCAGCAGGTTGGACCTCGTCCGCATTCTTGAGGACGGGCGCGGTGGGAAAGCGCGAGCGGTGGCACGGCTCATGCTTGGCCAGCATCTCCTTCTCCCGCCGCCACTGCCGCCGCCGACGCTGCTGCTGCTGCTGCTGAAACTGAAGCTGCTGACGGCCCGGCCGCGAGAAGCGGCGCATGAGCATCCGCAGTCTCGACGTTGACTTGGTAAGCCGCTCTTGCACCTCATCTTCCGTTTCGCCATCCGAGTTGTCGGGAGAATGCTTGCTGCTCGACCTGGGACTGGCGCGTCGCGACTGGACGGCGCTGAAGAGCTTGTGTCCGACGTGGCGCAGGCCCTGGGCTATGGAGCTGCCCTCGACAACCGGATACTCGCGGCGATAACACTCTTCGGCGTAGCTTCTGCGGATCTGCCACTCTCGCTGGACGTCGATGCTGTCCCGAGATTCGGTAAACGTGGTAGGCTCATCCTCGTTCTCTTCACTATCATTATCAGCACCATTACCCTCATTCTGCTGCTCTTCCTCGTCTTCATCATAAACATCGTCCTCGTCATATGGGCCGGTTGCTGTTTTCTCTTTAGTGGCGTCCTTTTGTCGCTTGGACGATGCCGCCTCCCAGCTCCAGTCACAGTTCTGGAACGGGTTGGATTCCGGAATCTTCTTGACGTACATCTCCTCGCCCGTGGTGGTCAAGACCACCTCGGCTTCCTCGCGGACGAGTTCTATCAACTCAGCGTTGCGCACCACCATGGCCTTGAAGTTGGCCCTCTCCCTGGAATTGAGGCGGTCCCAGCGCCACTGCATCTCCTCCTGGGTCGGCTCCATCCCGTTGGGGATCCCGGCCCAGGGGTCGAGCGGCCTGTCGTCGTACTTGTCGTCGACGAGCTGGCCGCTGATGGGAGACGACGGCGCCGACAGGGAGGATGCTGATGACGCTGGCCTGTGGGAGCTTTGTGGTGTTGGTGGCGACGAGATAGATGAGGGAAACTCGTTCTCGAAGACGTATCTGCTCTCCTCAAGCCAGCTGGGGGCCCGTGTAGACGGTGGTGTGAGCATCTCGTGGCCCAGTGCAGGAGGCTTGAAGGTCGAATATGAGTTATTGCTGTTTGAAGACATGGCTAAAGTCTTGGATGCTGATTTCTGCGGTGAGGGATCTCAATCAGTTGGACTCGAAATTGTTGTTTTGTGTTTTCAATGATAGCAGTTGTGTCTGGGGCCTTCTGGTATTCCTTCCTCTTATATAAACCCAGTGCTGTGTATCGGAGAAAGGCTTAAATTGTTTTTTTTTTTTTTTTTGTATGTCTTCCTGGCACCAAGGGGCAACCAGAAAATGTGCAAAGTCTATACAGATCTGACTCTACTGTCCAGGTGCAGCGCACAACCCAGAAAAGAAAAACCGCCAATTCAATGACACGGACTGAGCAAAACCGATGCAACGATTATGATGAAGGCCGTCTCGTGGACGACGAAGGATGCGTTGAGGCAAGGGGTGGATCTGACGGAAGAAGCTGAGAAAGCTTGGGATAGAACGAATGTGTACAAGAGCGAGTGATGTTGCTTCTCCGCAGTCCGGTTGATGAGCGAACGCGAGAGTGTGTGGTGGTTGGAAGCAAGCGAAGTCCCATTCCCCCGTGTGATATCGGTGAGGGCCAGATCAGACCTCCAGGGTTGGTCGCCTGCTTCAACCGCCAATGACTGTCAATGTCCTACACAACGGACAGAATGCGGGGGTTGGTATGGACTAAAACCTCGAATAGAGCCCAGGTTGTCCCCGAAGAGTAGCCTGGCGACGCCTCTTCCGTCCATCGAATACGAGATTTCTCTGGATCGGGTGCGCATGGCGACCTTTGAGGCACTTAGGGCCGGGCCGAGTATGTTCTCCTCTATACAATGGTGCCTGTAACCTGTTGAGTCTTGAAGTTTAAACAGCACCACTCCGTTGACACGCTCTCCGCGCTGCCTTTAAACACCACCATGGCTTGGTCGGGCGCGTGTAGTGCAAAAATGAGTACTTTCAATTATTGTAAACTGTCAGAATAGGTACACTGACTAAAGCCCTTGGTTCTTTGCGCTCCCCTGCCCCTTTCCCTGGCTTGGTAGCAACATCGGGGCACCAGGGACATACTTTGCCATGGCGTATACCAAGTTTCCACAAGGGATTTGATCTTAAAGCAAACAAGGTAAGCAGGCAAGCGAAGACTCGGTCAGTTTGCTTCCAAAACCACTCCAAACCCAGGTGCAAGACATTCCAAGAAAAGCGTACTACACTATGCACGCACCAAAAACCAAGAAGGGACAGTTAGTCATGAGGTTGAGAGCCATAATTCTTCTCCGATGTAATTTTCTATTTTGTTTCTTCGTTCTGTCGGGTGCCTTGTCCATGCACTCTTGCTTTTCTTCTGGTACCCTTGAGCCACTTGGTGATTTTGTCTCTCACTCGTCGCCTAAACTTGCGTCGACGGGGTGGCTCTCCTGAATTGCCTTCGCTCACAGTAAAAGACCTGCTGTTAAAATCAATATTCTCCAGGCAGAAATCTGTCTCCAATGTCGATTTTGGTTTTGCCTCTGGAGCTTGGGTTTGACCCAGGAGTGTAACCTGACGCTCAGATTGTATGTAGCGATTTCGCGCAAGTAACCTTCCAAGATTCGATAGACGCTTCTCAAGACCTCGGGCAGGTTTGATTTTCATATCCTGGGATGAACCAACTCTTCGAGTTTGCCCAGATCCATAAGTCTGTGGTTGTGCCTTGCGCAGCCTTCTCGAATCACTGCCCTGAGCTGTCGTCACAAGGTACGAATCAGCTTCAGGTGTAACTTCATTGTCAGCATCTGGAGAATTCTGCACATCCAGTCCCCATCGCGCTTGGCTATCACCTCGTGAATTATTGCCGCTAGTCGGACGAAATACATCTCGTAGTCTGGAGGAAGCCGTGAGCAGATCTCTTGGCTTTTGACTTGCAAGACTTTGGATGATACCAGAGGGCTGCATATCCGGGTACCGGCGTATAGTCTCTGTCAACGGTGACGATACTGAGCGGTATGAATTGAAAGCATTTGCCGTTCTCATACTACTCATACCGGAATTATGGCTGCCGGTGTCGTCGTTCGTATTTAAGAGCTCAACATCGGTTGTTCTTCTGCAGCAAGGGTAGTTACTCTCCGAGTTCCAAGGTCTGGAATCTCGTCGGCTCGGATCATGTGCAGCAGGCATCTTCGCCTTGAACCGAATTCTTGGTAGTTTCCGCTGTGTCTCCTCTGGGCTCCCTGGACTTAGCTCGTCTCTGGGCTTTTGCAAACCATGCTGGTTTTGAGCTCTTGGTGTGCCAGATCGAGACAAACTGAATGGCTGCAAAATCTCAGCACATTCGTCCGCATCCACAATTGAACTTGACGCGAGAGAGACGGCGTTTGGACTGGGAAGAGGTGGCAGCGCTTTCATCAATTGCGGAATGCTGTTCTTTACTTTCAGCTGACGTGCTGGCGAAATAGGTTTTGGAGAGAGCAGAGGCATATCAGAACATTCGTGTGTTACTTGAGTGAAATCCATGTCGTCGGCCCTTGGCGGATTACGCGTGACAATATCAAGCCCCATGTTTCCTCTGTGGCGTACAGGGACTCCTCTGAACTCTTTGCTTGCTCTTTTGGAGATTACATTCAAGGCACTGTCATCTGTCGACCTGAACTTATGCTCATTGACAGTTTCCGCTACCTCCCGTCCGGTACCCTCCAGTGCTGTTTCTACTACCATCAAGGGGGCGCTTTTGACCGATATTCCGATAGTACGATCGAATTTGGCGCTTTGGTCGTCTCCTAGACTGCTGGGGTTTTCGGTTGATAAACAAGATTTGGCGGACTGAGATCTCCAGCCATGCTCTGGGCTTCTATGATTGGGGAGGAAACCCCAATGTCTATTCACCGGCTCAGAGACGGAACGCCGTTGAGATTCATTCTCTCTTTCGTCCCCCATCTCGCACTCTTCGCTGTTGAAATCTTGCATATCGCTCCTCATGATGACCCCTTGCTCACTGCGAATAGTTGGCGTGTTTCCACCATGGAATTCAATATGTCTTTCGAGGGGAGTTGCGTTAGGTTTTGAGACGGTTGTCGCACGCAATCTTTGATAGCTGTAGACACGTGCTTCTTGTGGTTCCATGTCCAGACTCGGACTGAATGTATCCAATGAATCTCTGCCGGTTTGGGATGGCAAGAAATCAATATCGGTGCCTCGATCCGTACTCGTAGATGACTTGGTTATCTTTGAGATAGTATTTGCTGCCGACGTAAAGTCTCTTCCACTCAGAGGTTGCGCAACGTGGGTCTGATGACTTTCTGCCTCATCTACCTCACCTCTCTCTAGGTCAACAAGACGAGAGTCGGCATGTAACGCGTCTGGACCTTCGTCCGATCCATGATGCACAGAAAGCTGCTCTTCTGGCCCCTCTCGGAGCACTAGTGACCTGTGCGCGCTGGAATTCCTGGTCGGGGTAGGTGCTATTGGCTCAACTGTGGCCGTTACAAAAGGCTGTTTACACTCAAAGTCCTCTGTATAATCGTAGTAACGCGGTGGGTTCTCTAAAGATCCAAACTGAACATGTCTCAGGGTCGGCGGTATACGTTGATACATGTTTATAATCGAAGTGAGGCTCGATGTTCTTGTAGAGGTACTGTGTATCTTCTCACAGCATGAGGGACTGCACGATGTTTCCGATGGCGCAGACACAGTACGGCTGAAATTTGCACCAGATTGACGACCCGGGATGCAGTGGGTTCCCGGAGTTTGCAGTGTCGGCCTAGGGGTGTGCACATCCAACCGTAACCCTATAGGGTGCGGACGTCTTGGTGGGAACGAGAGTGCAGGAACCCCTAACCCATATCCAGTTCTCTGTGAATTTGTGAGCAACAGGTAAGTCGTTTCTCGCAAATGACCGTCGCTCTGCTCACCAAAGAAATCCTGTCAATCTCTACCATGCGACTATAGTCCACAAGACCTGACTCCGTAACGGCAGGTGAAGATGGACGAGCTCCTGGGCGTTTCAAGCGGGTGGGATACGGGAAAGGCGACCGCGGCCTCTGCAACGCGCCGCCGCTGGAATGGCTTTGCAAGGTGTTGCTGGATTTATTATGGGATAGGTGCCTGGAACCCACTGTAGTCATTGAGTAGGATCGTTGGCTCGGGTTATCGATCGAATGGGACAAGACACTGTTAGCTGAGGAACCCTGGCTGGCCGATCCGTATATGGAGAGAATCTCGGAGGTTGTGTCCCGATAAGAAGGAAGTCGACGACGATCATCTTGCCGGCGGAAATCATCGGTCGACCTTCGTACTGGCAGGTGGTATTGGGCCCTTGAACCCTGGATGTCAGGTTGCGTCGAGCTGGGTGCGATGTTCGAAGACGTCCGAATAGGTTTGATGGTGAATATTCCGATATCGCCAGTCTCTGTGGTGGTCTTGAGCATACTCTCAAGAGCGCCCGGCGATGGAAGCAATGCCGAATTTTCATTCACGCTGCGAAGTGGTTTGTGAAGAGGCCTTGCATGGTTGGCATACCTACTGCGAAGGGTCCCATGGCTGGCAGCACGCCGAGGGAGAGGCCGGTTCTCTGTCTGCATACCTCCAAACCAACTGTGCAGATGATTCAGAGGATGAATAGGGGGAAGAGAAGATGAAGCCCAAAAATATGAGATATTCTTAGCAGGACTGATAACAAAGCATCGAATCCAAGGCAGTGTCCATTAATACCTGGTGGCGGCTTGGCTCACACCCGGATGTGAGCTATGTTGTGTAAAGGGAGCAACACCAAATGCGAGCAGCCGAGCTGGATTGAACATGAAGCCACTTTGGACGGGGGTCAACAACCATACGGCAGGTCCGTTGCGATGATGTTGTCCTTGGAACCTCAAGCTCTAGAGTTACAGTTATGGGAAGTTGCACAAAAGCCAAGTGCCGAGGAAGTGGCGAAGATACTAGAGGCGCCTGCCCTTTTTTAATGAAAACGATGCACTCGCATCAAATGATAGGGAATGACTGTCTACCGAGGAGAGCTCCAACGCACCTGCCTGCAGCCTCCGCTTGAGTCATGGTTCAAGAACCTTTGGACGAAGTTGATTTGTGACAGGAGGACGGGTCAGAATACATAAGGCAAGAGTAGTGCAGATGCCGCTGCCATGGTCTAAACATCAATATCGTGAAGTGGTGCGGCAAGCCCTCGAATCAAGGGGTGACTTCTTGGGTACAATAGTGCTTGCGCTGGTGGTTCGGTAATATGCACCTGAAGCAGTCCTGCCGGTGAGATGAGTCGATGAAAACACTCGTTATTCCGACACATTATGTGCGTCATCTGATGACATTGCCTTTCTGTGGTGACTCCCAATATCATCTGTCTCTCCTATTCCGGTCATCGTAGAGAAGGAGCAAATCCCATTCCACCACCCTATTTACCCATGGGAAGACCGACAAATTCCTTGTTTATTCCAGCCAATAACATGACAGGCTATACTATACTTTCTTATACATCTTGGGACTCTTGGCGCCTTCTATTCGGATACCCATGTAGACTTCATCTCAACTCTCTTTGTTCACTCTATGTGTCCAGTTGACACCCGCAACCTTGATTGTATATGAACGCCCAAGTTAAAGTAAGTATTGAACGGTTGGGCAACGCAAGGCAAGTGTAAGTAGACAATCGAATGTATTGTACCCAAAGGCACCTAGTGTGTAAGTCAGTACGTATTCAAACTTGCCCAGCTGCGCTGGCCACATCTAAACGAGAGATACGAGGGGCTTTGGAACTGCGAGAGAGTTGTAGTAAGTCATTTTATTTCTATGTTCAGTTGATGAGCTCCGCCATCACGCAAGCCTCCTGAAAGCACATCCAGCTGCCCCATGACTATGCTGCGTGAGGCGTCTACAGGCTTATGTATTCTGTGTCGCGGTCACATACTGGTAACATGGACTTGGAGGATGTCTCCAAATAGCATGCACAGACCAATGATATCTATCGATGGGGTAGCTGGTGACTGAAGTGGGGTGTGTGGGGGGTTCACCAATTCGTAGAAGGGGTACTCTGTATTCCTTCGAGGATATCCATCCCCTAACATCTCATAATATTATTCTAACAACGAGCCGTGAGTGCGCGCCATCCCGTCTGTCCCCTGTTGCCCTTTTATATACATGATACACACACAGTCTTCGAGTCCGCCAACTCAATATCGCTGCGCCTTGGTGGGGATCCAAATGACAACTCCTCGAAACATATCCTGCCCCCAAGACCTGCCCCCCAGACAAAACTCTAGATACCAAACCGTCAAGATATGGATAATTACAACAACAAGGCCCACAGTTTTGTGCGCCTACCCTGAGCCGCCCGAACCGTGTCTAAGTATAAACAATTTCCCTTCCATCAAGAGCATCCCCAATGACAGTGCAAGTGCACGCTTGCGACTCTAGGCGCTGAGAAGATCTCGAACACTCATGCCTCGCCCAGAGCCACCGCTGCTGGTCCCTCTCCGGTCCGTATTCAACATCAGCAGTGCGGCTGATGCTTCTTGGTCCATGTCGCGCAGAGGCGGCAGAACAGGGCTTGTGAGTGTCGAGTTGGACGCCGAGATAGTGCCCCGGTTGTAGCTATACTGCTGGGGGCCAAAAGCTGGAGAGGCCTGCGTAGATGCGCTGTAGCTATAGTGGCGGTGGTCTGTTGAAGCAGATGAGTATGAGTTGTGTCGATGGCGGGCGTCTTCGGCCACCAGGGCGGGCGATTCGGAAGGCCTCTGGGACCGAGAAGTAGACTGGGTACATGTGGGAGAAGGAGCCTCGGACCCCGTCATCTCTATATCGCCCAACTCGTCTTCTTGGTATATATTTCGGCTAACGGGCGGTGGCAGGGCGAATTCGGTTGGTGTTGGCACCGCTGAATGGGACTCGTTCTGTGACTTCAGTTTGGCCACGCATTCCTCGAGGTAACGAACATAGTCTATCGAAGCCTAGAGGTGGGTTTTTTTTTTAGTCAATCAGAGGCTTTAAGTATCTGGCGGCACTGGGTGTTATTACGAACCTGGAGGATTGCCAACTTATGCATCTCACCAGTGCAAGCCGGAATCAGATCCTTCAGCACCCCAAACTCTTCATTCATCTTCGACCGCCGCCGTCTTTCAATCAAACTATGGGCCGTCTTCCGTGCGATCTTCCTTCCAGCAGCGCTCGTAGCTGCTGGCTGCTTTTTCTTAGAGGCGGTTGTAGCAGCCGTCCCCTTAGCAGCTGCGGCTGGCGTAGCGGCTGGAGAAGGTGGCTCGGCAACTTCCTCTTGGGCGCGGGGCTTCATCTGAATAATCTTCCGTGACCTCGTCGGTGGCGGCGGTAGTGCGAATTGCTCTTTTTGCGCCGCAGAAGAACGTCTCCGCGACTTTACGGCTTCGCTGGCTTGTACGGGATAGGGCATCTTGGGATCCAGGGGCTGAGAGTTGGGTGCTGCTGATGTTGTCTTGGTCTCAGAACTAGACGGCCTCGATGTGTCTTTGCCGCCTATCGCAGATGGCGGCAATTCGAACGACATTTGCATTGATGTCATTTGTTGGACTCCGTCCTTGCCTTTCATCTCCGTAGAGGAGTTTGGCGTCGGGGGCATCGCAGGACGCGGCATCTTGCTTGGTCGATTTTGATGGCGTCGATGACGGGACTGGGAATACTTTCGATTTGGCGGCAACAGCAAGCTCCAGTGTCAATCCTGGAGATGGACAAACAAAAGTAACCTCAAATGCTATCCGATCAAGGGTCGCCTAGGCTTGGTTGATCACCGCAACAGCAAGCATACCAGTGTAAGCCAGATAAGTCACGCGCCTTGGTCTATTGGCGCCAAGATGGAACGTAGCTCTGGGCGGTCAATCCAGCAGAGAGATAAGAACAGTATGGCCGGGTGTCCGACAATGGTTCAAACGGCTATGTTGACATGATTGATGTCGTATATGAGACGCAGAGTAAAGATATGTAAATTAGGTAGGCAACTGGACAGCACCGCGGCAGGGCAGGAGAAGCGCACGAAGGGGATATATCAGACGCCACCTGCAACAACTCTATCTAAGAGCCCGCATATCTCCAGGGGACCAATGATAAAACTGGCTGGAGTCGCGTGCCAACTTCGGCTGCTTCATCTTGAAGACGGTCTTCCCTATGAATAGAGCCCCTCCCAGTGTTCGAGAGTGACCTGGGTGATGTTGGGATTGAACCAATGGGGGCTTAGTATTCAACCATGTGCTCGAATCCAAGCTGAGCTGCGTCCAGACGGTCCAGGACTCCAGGGCCCTGTCCCAACCCACACTAACTCCCATGGAGACATGGGGATCCCGCTTAGGTACCACAACTATCGCGCTATATAGTTGCAGCCTCCAGAAACGCCCCCGGACTTGCTGCTTGGAGAGCACGGGTCTGTCTGCAACATCTCCGCGAAACAAATACTTGATCAATACCAGATGCAAATCTGAATCGACAACATTTAGTAATTCGGTGCAAAATAAAGAAAAATAAAAAATTAGTGGACATGCGATCCCTCAAAGTGCAGAGACTAAAGCCAGTTAACTACTTAATGGTAATGTATGTAGGCAGTTGATCTACGCGCATACTACCGGTACAATAAAGATGTCGGGACGCCAAGGCGCCAACAGCGCCGATTGATCTCTAGGAACGACACACTGCCTAAGCGGCTGCATCGAATTCTTCTTATCTTTCGCAATCGCCTAGGTTATTAGTGTGCCTGTCTAGGTTACCGATGTATGTGCAAGCAGTGGCATGTAGTGGTAGGTGTCTGGGATGATCGCTCAACTCCACCGATACTTTTGAGGCAGCCAGGCAGCGTACCACCGTTTCCAAACGTCCACGTTCCCAAGCTCACGAGACCTGACTCGTGGCAAGGTCCCTAACATGTATTGGCCCGTCTCGGAGTCTGCTCTTCTCTCTTGCCCGAGTTCGCGATCGCTAGTGGATGGTCGCGTACACACACTTTTTCCTCTGCACATTCAATGGCCAGCCATATTTGCACGAACATCATTATGACGAGCAATAGTGTACACGCTGCACAGAATCCCTTCTTTGGTGGCAGTCCGTTGCTCCTCCGTGCTACTGGACAGGGGAGGATGTCGGAATGGTTGTTTGAAAACAATGGCGCCAGGACGTCCTTTCGTCACACACTCGTTGACGATCCTGTTCGAACGAGCCTGTACCTCTACCGAGGAGATGCATCCAAAGTGCGACAACACCATCGCAAATCACCAAGACATACAATTGTCTTTGGGCCAACTGTGAAGCCGAATAATCTACACGCCAAGGCATTGAATAGCGGCCACGCCTCACAAGGTGTCTATTGTGATATTGAACAAGAGGAATCAACCCCTTTCCCACGATACCCTTGGAGGGATTCTATATTTGGGCCCCAGGTTGACCAAACCTTAAAGACACGGTCCCATAGTCTCCGTGGAGCGGTCAGTTCAATACAACTCGTCTCGGGTTCACCTTGAAGGGATACCTATATATGGGAGACCATGAAGTTGTTAGATGGACAACATGGAGCTAGCCAGCTGGCTATACGGTACGACCCTTGTGCCATCCGATGTGATGGATAGGTTAGATACTGAGAGGTCTCAGCTTGTCATAAGCCAAGTAATGTCAAGCATAGCAGTGTCATTTGAGCCGACCCAATCTCAGCAATGCGTGGAAGCAAAGTCCTTGAAGGCTGGCTGGCCTAAGCTACTCACTCCTATTGACTAGCAGAATTCACAGACCTATGTGACATTATATGAATAACTGGCTTATAAGATATCAAATGTCTTCTTTAATAAAGACTACTTTACTTATAAAACCTATGACATATTCCTTATTAGAGTACAAGTAACGGATATCCCGTCATCCATTGTGCACAATACAACAAGCATGCAACTGTGAATGAACACTGCTATATGATAACGACCGTTGCTGTCTCACATCACTTATCTTCACACTCCATGCCTGAGTGAGTGCTCGTTTGATTTGTCGCCGACCCCTATTCATATTTATGCATTTCCCAGGTATGCATTATGAGCGGGTTTTGAGTTCACATCTAAAAGAAGTTCGTCCAGACTTGCTTTCTGCCCTATGCTATTGACTGCTGAATCAAATCTGCCGCAAGTTGCTGTTTCTCAGTCTCATGTCTCGATCTCTAAAAAACCGTTTCTTCAGAAAATGAAATAACAGTGAGTGTCTATGGTTACTTGTCGAAGACACGGATATGAGCATGCCCGCCGACCGGCTTAGCAAAACAATTGGAACAGGTATTTCGAGCGGCTAACCTAAAAAGTAACTACATGTGAACAGAACATCCATCGTACCTTCATGAGCACATTTTGAACACCTGGACCATCATCCCAAGAGATGGGTCATTGTACGTGTTGCCAAAACGCACTCAAGCAAGAGAACACGGGGCGAAGCTGAACATTCGATTGCCTTCCTCTTCTGATGTTTTTCTACTACTAGACCTAGGTTAGACATTTGCCAGGCGGATGCGCTACCAGTCCAACGACAGCACGACAGAACAACAAAACGACAGAGCCTCTAACCTACCCAATCAATCACTGCAGAGTTAACCTAGCAATTGTGACCGTGACTGCTGCTTACCTACAAAGTCCAAAGCGGGCGCAGTGGAAAAAGCGGGTATATGTAATGATCCGTGCGTCGATTTGACCCCATTTTATTTTGGGCGAGGCAATCCTCAGCGTACCTGGGACGGATTTTTTGCGGCTTCGCGACCGACATTTAACTGTCACCCCCCAATCATTGGATTTCCTCCTCCACCCGCAAGAGCAACCGCGATCGGGAGTGAAGGTCTTCGAGAACCAGACTCCAATCCCCGGGAAAGGACGAACGAGCTGCCGCATCCATCCAGCAGCGATGACTTCGTTCAAGGCCAATGCGCCGGCCGATCGCATCGCGCCTCCTACCACCACTACAACTACAACAGAAGAAGCCGCCGACTCCCCGCCTAGGCCTTTTCCCCTTCTAGACGTGACGGACATGACCGGCCTCAACCACGACGACGATCCTTTCTACGCGCCACCCAGCCAGCAATCTCAACCAAATTCAACCCAATTTCCTCCTCTCCCACAAAATTACGAATTGCCGTCGCCCCCGACGGTCAGTCCGCTCTCGACTCCCGCCGTAACCGCCGTGCAAAGCATGAACGGAGACAATGCCGCTGAACACGATTTGCCCAACCTCTCCGAAGCCGACAACGGCGCGACAGCTCCCTCTGCCTCTGCGCCCTTGAATTCCATGTCCGACTTGACTTCAATCAAAGCAAACCTTGCCATGGGCTTGGAGAAGCTCCAGACCACCGGCTTGCCTTCTGCTCAGGACCGGGAGCGTGCTGCAGTCGCAATGACCGACGACGACATTGCCTATAATTCCCGGTCTGCCTCCAATGCGCGCATGATGTCGCGGCACGCTTCCATTACTAGTGCTGACCCGAATGCATTCATGTTGTCCATGCCTCAAGGCAACAATACCCAGCTCTCTGGCGATTATCCCACAGCCATTGCCCCTTCGGAAATTTCTCTCCAAGCATCATTCACCCAGGAAAGCGATGCACTTACAGGGAGTGCAGACGTTGCCTCTGCAAGTGCTAGTGCCAGCCAGAAGCTGGAGTCCTTTGCAAGGATCGAATTCGCCGACAGTGTCTTCCAAATGACCACTTACGCTGTCATCATTGGTCGCGACCAAAGAGCCCTCGAACAGGCGCGCAGGGAGGCGTACCGCGAAGAAAGATATCGCCGTATGTGCGAAGAGAACGAACGGCAGGGCCTGCCACCGCCGACGCCTCTTGGCAAGGATAGAGGAAAGTTTAGTAAATCGTATGTCAGTGAAGAGGGTGGTATGTTGGGCCCTGAGTCAGACGGCGAGGACAGCGTAAAACCACGCCCCCGGCGGCGTAGGCCAAGCTCGGCCGCGTCGATACAGCAAGGCGACACCAACAACCAAGAGGAAGCGATAAAATCCAACCGCCAATACGTGTCGCATACCGAAGGCGTCGCAGCTGTCGATTTGGGCACTGTCCAGCCTTCGCCGTCGCATATACCATTTGTTGGCATCCATTCGCCGGGCCCTAATATCGCCCAGAAAACCAAAGCGATTTCAAGAAACCACCTTAAAATTCAATTCAACGAAAAGAAGGGGGTTTTCGAGGCTGAAGCCTTGCATAGGAATGGCTTTTTCTGCGATGAGTCGTTCTACGGGTCAGAGAATGGACCTGTTACTATTCGCAGTGGCGATCGTTTCCAGATCAAGGATGTTGCGTTTCATTTCGTGATCAATGGCGTTGAGCGGGGCAAAACAGGTGGTGAAGACATGCACGAGGAGGATGCGTCGAGCAAACGATACTCTGTCGGAGGCAAAGAGATGAGCTTCGATTTCGAGCATTCAGACCATGAGAAGTTCCATGATACTAGCGACGAGCTGTCTGAACTGGGTGACATATCGACCCCACCGGCTGGATCCGATGATGGCGACGACGCCGGCGAAGGGGACGACTCCGAGGGCGTCAAGGAAGCCGAGGAAGTCGGCGAGGCTGAAGAGGAGGCTGGGGAAGCCGGAGACATCACCATGGCTCTCGAACCTGCCTCTGAGCCACCCCTCGAACCCGCCGCGCTAGAGCAACAAGTTATCCAGCCAGCGCATGATGGCGATGTGGTCATGCAATCTGCCGAACCCGCTTTCGAAGACCACGAAGAAGAGAGCATCGAGAGAAGATTGCAAACAGCCCTTGCAGCAGACCTTGATATGGGGCTTGACACTCGACCTGATACTACATTTGAGCACGGCCACGGCCACGACCACGACCACACGGAGCTCGATGTAGGTGATGTGTCCCTTGACGCAAGCTATGACATGGAGCTTGACCCGAGATTTGATAATGGCATACCGCCCGAGTACGCTGGATTGCCCATTCCTCCTAAGCGTCGTGGTCCAGGGCGGCCGCCGAAGGATGGAATCATGTCTAAGAGAGAGCGGCGACTGCTGAAAAAACAAATGCTCGAGGATGCAAAGAAGATACAGCCGCAAGAGCCTCTGGGCGAGAAGATCAAACGGCCGGTGGGGCGTCCTCGAAAGAACCCTCTCCCAGAGAATGGGGACCGACCAGAGAAGCGGAAATACACCAAGCGAAAGAGGGAAGACGGAGAAGAAGGGTCTGATGCCGAGAAGCGCGCGAAAGAGAAGAAGGACAAGAAAGTACGGCCCAAGTCGCCTCCTCTGGAACTGAACAGAGAAGACTTCACCGACGAGCAACTACAGAAGCCCAGCAAGAACTATGGTGTTCTTATCGATGAGGCCCTGACTGCTGGTCCTGTCGAAGGACTGCATCTGAAGCAAATATACAAGAGAATCACCGCCAAGTACCCTTGGTTTTATTTTCACGCCGAGACCAAAGGCTGGGAGAGCTCTGTTCGGCACAACCTGCTAGGCAATGATGCTTTCAAGAAAGACGACCAGACGGGTTTGTGGTCCCGGGTGCCTGGAGTCGAACTTGATGCTGGAAAGAAACGAAAAGCTACAACCCCGGAACGCTCGCTCGGCCCGCCTTCGATGCAACCCCATCAAATGGCTCACCAACAACATTACTACCAGGGCTCCAACTACATGCAGCAAGGCGGGATGCACTATGCTCACGGCCTTCCTGCGCAAGGCTATACGGGTGGTACTCAGCATCAAAACGGCTACCATACCTCTGTTTCGCACAATACTCCAAACCCCGTGAACCAAGGCACTCCCACAACGCACCAGTCGTACCCTGCGCAGTCTCATAACCACGTCCCAATCACTACGACTGCCGGGCCGAATCTTGCTATGGCCAGGCAACCCGGTTCCCAACAGCAAGGAGCTTATGGTACTCCCTACGCAAGACCGGCGCCGCAAGCGAACCAGCTACCCAAGACGGAGCATCCTAGCTATAACCCACAGGTATCCCAGATCTCTGCTGCGCCTGTCAACGCTACGTACACGACCCAAGCCAGCCAGAACTCTACCTCTCTTGGTGCAAATGGGGCAAGCCCCAGAGTACCGTTGTCTGCCGAAGTTCAGAAGGTCATTGCAGACTGGAAGAAGCAGATCATGACTACCATTAGCAAGAGCACAGATGCAGCGAAAGCCGAGCAGATTATTGACACTTCGATCAACCGCGCTCTGGGAATCCCCACGGCGCCGACACTGCCTGGTTTCGATGGAGTTGAGAATACCCTTGTCAACGCTGTGCAGGGCAAAATCCGGGATGCCCAAAACCAAGCACGAAGTGCTGCGCCTACTGCGCCTGCGGCACCTACCGCGGCCGTGACTCAAGGGAGACAACCGTCGCTTGCTCCTGCAACCTCCTCCACTGCAACCAAGGCTCCAGCGCCATCGCCTTCCTCTTCTCTTGATACAAATATTCAGGCTAGAATTCAGTTGTTCCGCACCCCCATTCTTGCTGCGTTAAGGAAGAGGACGGAGCACGCCGAAACAATTGTTGATACGGCAATCAAACGCGCCCAAGGACTACCTCATCAAGATATTATTCCAGGCTGGGAGGATGCTGATAGGCTGATAGTGGAAAATGTCCACAAGATCATAGCGGAAGTTCGCAAGAATCATGGTCTCCAAGCCTCGACTGCATCACCAAGTATTCAGCCTACGCGGTCTGCTCAAGAAATGTCGGCCCCCAAAACCCAATCTGCTTCACCGGCACCTCTATCTCCTGCTGTGACGGCTGCAACCCCCACAGCCCAAAGCGCCACCAATCGCAATGCGAGCCCTCATCCCCTGGCAGCATCCCATACTAGCCCATCGCCCGTTGTGAGTACTCCGTCAGCGCCTAAGCCAGCCACACCACAGACCAGCCGTCCGGGTTTTTCGATTGCTCGGCCTTCGAAGGTAGGCATCGCACGACCAGGTGCCGTTTCCGTAGCACGCCCTTCCTTAGCCCGGAAGGACTCTTCATTCTCCACCCCGGCATCAGCATCGATGGCCACCGCGCCTGCCGTTACAAACACTGGTGTCTCCCCTGGGACTACGACCGTCACAAACACCACAACGAGCGTACCGGCATCGACACACACCCCTACCGTCAGTTCACCTGCGCTGGGTGCCCAAGCTGCTATTGCTAGGCCCTTGTCGACGCAAGCTCCAAGTGGTAGCACAAATACCTCCGTCATGGGTCACTCGTTGCCCGGCCTCAGTACCGGAAAGCCGTCGAGTCCCGCCCCAGCACCAACCACGACCCCCAGTGCCGGTGCGATCGAGGCGATCACCGGCACGAAGCGGGCGCTAGATAGTACGGACGGTCCTGGTCATGGAGTCACGGAGCAACACCGGGAGCATAAGAGACTCGCGACGACGCCACCGGAGACTTCCCAGCCTAGCGTTGCAGCACAACGTGTATCTCCTGTTGCACAAGCTTCAGCGAGCCAGGCCGCTGCACCACAGGCCTCGGCACCACAGGCCTCGGCACCACAGGCCTCGGCACCGCAAGTCCCGGCACCGCAAGCACAAGCATCACACGCCCCGGCAACTCAAGCCCCAACAACGCATGCTTCGGCGCACCCTGCCGTAACGCCGCAAGCTCCGGCAACTCAGACGCTGGCACCGCAAGCTCCTGCGCAGGTTTCGGCACCGCAACCTGTAGTGTCACTTGCCCCGACAGCACAGGCTTCGGAAACACAGGCTCCGCCACCGCAAGTACCATCACCACAAGCTCCGGTACCAAATACATTGGCGCCACAGGCAACAGCCTCACCAGTACTAAAACCTGTACAACCGCAAGATCCGACACAACAAGCTCCCGCACCGGCACCGGCATCGGCACCGGCATCGGCACCACAGGCTCCCACGCCACCGCCGGCACAAAAGGCACCAGCACCAGTGCCACAGGCGACAACCTCACCAGCGCTAAAGTGCTCGACAACACCGCCGCCACACACCATAGTGTCAAAACCAGTATCACCACCGGCTCCGAGCCAGCATGATACCCCCAAGCCATCTGTAGAGCAGCCACATCCAGCACAGAGTCACCCGACTCCTTCGTGAGGCGGTTGTTAGCACTTGTCGGATAATCAGGTCATATTGGCCCCCATCATAAATTGAAGTCGCGTGCCGCTCTTCATTTCATAGGAAGCGCGGAAAAGCGCGGGAAGGAGGAAGGGAGGCAGTGATGAAGGCGTAAGAGCAGATATACCCCGAAGAGAGCAAGGACATGGAAGAAAGAGAGAGGGGAAATGTGTCGAAGTAAGAGAGCGAGGAAGAGGAAGAGGACCAGGAGGGATTCGAAGTAAATTGCTCGAAAACATGCAATTACATTCACGGCGCTTGGTAACCTCAAAATGCCTATCTACATACATAGCTACATAACTGGGATGGCCCTCCGCTTCGCACATAGGAGGTGTCTGGACATTAGGAGAGCGTTTACATTAAGAACTAAAACAAATTGAATTCTTCTAAACATGACATCGGCCAAGATCCAATAATTCTGATGTTGACTCAAGCCCAAATAATAGGAGTTTGTGTATACTTCAGTACTTGCAGCATAACACTCGGTAAACTGCTCCCATGCATAGTACCATCTACGATAAATAGGATTGAAAGGGGGGGCCAGTATTACACTTGGAATGGGACCAATGTCTGAGTTGTAATATATCAATTATATCTACTAGCCGTTGAAGGTATCATGCTCTAACAAAAAGTCCTGTTGCGCCCCACCCGCCCCTTATTCATTCGTTCATTCCCTTGTTGAAGCTACATTTGGGACGCTATATCCTCTTTTCTTCCTCCCTTCTCTGATGCCTAGCTCTCTAAGCCAAATTCTAAAAACCCATTTTGTCTAGAACAAGCCCGAAACCTCGCCAGTCTCGACATCGACATCCACCTTCAGGTAGCCGGGGGCAGTAGGCAAACCGGGAATGGTCTGGATATCCGCAGCAAGCGCGTAGAGATATCCAGCGCCAGCCGCCATACGCACGTCTTTGATAGGTACCTCGAAGCCAGTAGGGGCTCCCTTGAGGGCTGGGTCGTGGCTGAGCGAGTACTGCGTTTTGGCCACGCAGATGGGCAGGTTGCCGAACCCTTGCCGGGTGTAGGTGTCTACCTTCTTCTGCGCCATCTCCTCGAATGTGACAGAAGCCGCACCGTACATCTTCTTGCAAATCGACTCCATGCGGCTTTGCACAGTACCCTCGAGGTCATAGAGGAACTCGAATTGCTTAGGCTTCTCGCATGCTGCAATGACACCCTTAGCAAGCTCAGTGGCGCCTGCACCACCTTGAGCCCAGTGGTCTGCAAGGATTGCATCCTCGGCGCCGGCCTTGATAGCCTCCTCGCGGATGACGGCAATCTCAGCATCGCTATCCGTGGCGAACTTGTTGATAGCTACCACCACTGGGACACCATATTGCTTAGCGTTCTGAATATGCTTGGCCAGGTTGACGCAGCCATTGCGCAGCAGCTCAACGTTCTCCTGTTTGTAGACGGGGTCAAGGGGTGCCCCTGGCACGATAGGGGGTCCATTGCCGTGAACCTTCAGGGCTCGAACAGTCGCCACAATCACGACGGTATCAGGCACAAGACCCGACGCGCGGCACTTGATGTTGAAAAATCGCTCACCGCCCATGGTGAAATCAAAACCAGCTTCAGTGACTGTGAAGCCGGCCTTGGCGTTGTGGTCTTCGTTTGGTTCGGTACCGGTAAGCTTGAGTGCCAACTTATCGGCAATAATGGAGCTGTTGCCAATAGAGATGTTGGCGAATGGTCCGGCGTGCACAAAAACAGGAGTGCCCTCCAGAGTCTGCATGAGGTTCGGCTTAATGGCATCCTTCATCAATGCAGTCAACGCTCCGCCTACACCGATATCGTCACAAGTAACAGGGTCACCAGCTCGCGAAGAGGCGATAACCATACGACCGAGACGGTCGCGCATGTCTGCCAAGTCAGTGCTCATGGCAAGAATAGCCATGCATTCACTGGCGACCGAGATATCAAATCCAGTCTCGCGGGTCTGACCCTTCTCCGTGGGCGCAGTGCCGATTGTGACGCCGCGAAGGTGACGATCGTTGACATCCAGTACACGTTTCCATGTGATAGTCTCGGGGTCGATGTCCAGTCGCGCAAACCGACGGATCTCTTCCTCAGTCAGATCGGCAGGGTTTGTTTTATCAATACCCATCTTCTTAAGGCGACGGAACATAATGGGCGAGAATTTGCCACCGGGTACCAATCTCTTGAACAATGGGCCATCTTTTTGAGTGTTCTCGTGGAATATCCTTGTGTCAATGGCGGCGGCCAAGAGGTTGTTGGCTGCGGTAATGGCGTGGATATCACCCGTCAGATGCAAGTTGAATTCGTCCATGGGTATAACCTGACTGTAACCACCACCGGCAGCACCACCCTTGATACCGAAAGTAGGTCCCTGACTAGGCTGTCGGACGTTCGCAAAAGTCAAACGACCCAAATGGGCACCAAGAGCCTGCGCAAGTCCCATAGTGGTAGTAGACTTGCCCTCGCCCAGGGGGGTCGGCGTGATGCCGGTGACCACTACGTATCGACCGTTACGACGGTGCGATAGGCGTTTTAGTAGGCTAAGATCGACCTTGGCTTTGTATGAGCCATAAGGCTCCAGCTCATGATGAGCAATACCGACTTCTTGCGCAACCTGCGTAATTTCCTTGGGAATTTGGGCCTTGGAGATGTCGATATCAGACGGGACAGGTGTCTGGGGCTTCAGGGGTAACGGATCGATGGATCTTTGCTTGAGTTTGTCGAAAGACATGACTGTAGAGTCTACGACATTTTGAAGAAGCATGGCCACCGTTATGGGTCCTACACCTCCCGGAACAGGGGTGATGGCAGAGGCAACCTCTACCGCCGCGTCATAGTCAACATCGCCCACAAGCCTCTGGCCGGATTTTTTGGTAGAGTCAGGGATGAAGTTGGTTCCGACATCGATAACGACAGCTCCAGGCTTGAGCCAGTCTCCTTTTACGAAGTGCGGCTTGCCAATGGCAGCGACGACAATATCTGCCAGCTTGACGTGGTCTTGGATGTTCTTGGTCTTGGAGTGACAGACGGTAACGGTAGCATCGGCGTTCTTCAGCAAATAGCTCACCGGGCTGCCGACAATGTCACTGCGGCCCAAGACAACGGCATGCTTGCCGGCAATGTCGACACCGGCTTCTTCAAGCAACACCATAACACCCTTGGGCGTGCAAGGGATAAAGTAAGGGTGGCCGCCCTTCTTGGCAAGCTCGCCGATGTTGGTGACGCCAAAGCCGTCGACATCCTTCTCATCTGCGACGGCAGCCGTGATGCGGTATTCGTCAATGTGCTTGGGCACTGGGAGTTGGACCAGGATACCGTGGACATCGCCGTCGTTGTTCAGGACATGGAGCTTGGCGAGAAGCTCGGACTCGGTAATGGATTCAGGGAAATGCAGAAGCTCGCAGTCAATGTTCGCCTAGAGAGAAGTGAGAGTCAATACGAGTTGGGGTCAAAAACAAAAAGCAGTAAAAAGAATGAGACTCACCTCTTGAGCTGCCTTGAGCTTCATGCGAACATAGGTGGCTATGGCCTGTTAGCGTGCACCCCCAGATGGATCGTAGCCTGTGTTCCGGTCGAACGGGATCGCATTACGTACTAGAGTCCGATCGGTCACCGACTGAGAGCAATTGTTGTTAGCCACTGTGCGTGTGTGCAGTTGCATCCCGGGATAGGAGAGAGCAATGGAACGAACCTTGAATGATCTTGAGGCATGGCTTGAACCTGGGGTTGGTTTCCTGCTTCTTGGCAATCTCGCCGGCCAGTCTCTCGCGAATCTTCTTCGCGATGGCAGTACCATCCAGCTTCATGGCAGTCATGGTGGGGTAGCTCGACGCCGAGGAGAAAAGTCGGCGGGGTACAAGGGAGCTAATAGGTAGGGTCTGGGCCCGGGGTGGCAGTGTTGTTGCACTGCAGAAAGGGCGAGACTGAGGCCAACTGCACTGCGACGGGTTGAAAAGGGAGAAAGAAGAAGGCGCCGTTGTCGTTGTTGTTGTTGACACAGAACTGGGAAGGGGCAGGGTAGAAAAAACAGCACGAGAGTCATAGGATGGCTGCGTCACCGAAAAAGGAAGCTGCAGCAGATGGTGCTGGAATTCGTGGGGTCCGGAGTTAGGAGGGCCACTTCTTCTGCTGCTGCTATCAGTGCTATCAGTGCTACCAGTGCTACCAGTGCTACCCGTGCTACCACGCGCGCCGTGAGTCGGAGACGGAACTCGCGCCGTCGAAAAACTTTGTCGAGAGCCGCAGGCGCAGACGCACCCGCGAGCGCCTACCCGCGTATGCACCAGCATACGTGTGAATGTCGTAGCTGTTGCTGCGCCTGGAGACGGGCCATGGCGAAGGCTAATCGATAGTGTCATGTCAGCACAGGCGTCTGTCTGGGCTGGTGACTCAAGCCTATGGAAGTAAATATTCCGTCCGTCTGTTCTGCAACTACAGAGCAGAGTTGCTTGGCTTGCTGCCGCTAGGTGAGCAGGTGAGTCAGCTGGCACGGCCTATGCGATGTAGCCGTAACTCGAGAATAGAGGGCGACTTTGACGGGTGGCGGTAACGGTGGTTCAAATTCAATTCAGAATTACTATTGGTGGTTGCATAGGTACGCTTGCTTGCCTGCGTCTGGGGACCTAGCGTAGCGAAAAAAAAAAAGGGGGAAGGAGGCTACTTGTACAAATAATGTAAAGGATATATCCAGATAGAAGACGAAGCCTAGGCGATGCCACACACACACACACACACACAGCTGAATGGAAAAGAGAGGGAGAAAAAGAATGAAAAGGAGAGAGCGAGGACTATTTCACACGGGCATCTGCGGATATTGCAGAAATGGTGTAGAACCAAGACTTCTGGCTGAATCGCTGTCAGGAGTATACTTAATACCGTGAACATCCATCTAGGTATGCATTATTAGCACATAGATTGACCCAGAAGCCACTTTGCCGGACGTTCATCGGCATGCTGGCCCTTAGCAATGGCACTATGCTTTGGCTGGGACTCGTATGAAACGAAACCAACCATGTCCGCATACCTACACCTACACCAGCACACCTGCATTACACCATAATAAACACTGGCGAGTCCTGAGCCCTCGCACGATAGTGGGGATATAGCCGGTATTCAGTAGTGAGTTAGCACCAGGCTGGCCGGGTATTTTCATGGGTATGTATGACTCAGGCCCAGATGAAGGTAGGATAAGAAGTATGTAGACAGGTTAACCATAGTAACCTACCCATCTAGAGATAGTCACGATCGTGGACAAGAACTTATGGATCGGTGGCTTATGGTCCAGAGTCTGGCAGTCAATCGGTTCGATATGGTGCTGCTTCTTGCTGTTGAAGCCCGTGATCAACAGGGATATCTAGGCTTCAGTAGGTATGTATGAGTCTAGTAGCGAATCCTTTCTCAGAGTCATCATGCTCATTTTTGGTAGTAACCTTAGGTGACTCAGATATTCTTATTATTGGCGAGCCTAGAGGTGAGCAGTGAGGTGAGGTATCTCCATTGCAGAGGGGGTAGGTCACAGCACAAAAAGCGTAGCCCACTTCCCGCTTTGAATACATAAGTAAGCATAAGCCAAGTCTATTGTTGTACAATTTTTGTACCTGCGTTTCCCGCCCAAGCAAAAATAAAAAACCCGGTTGATTCTCGGCTACAACTTTTGCCCCGCACAACACTGGAAGTCAAGTTGCTGCTTGTCTAGAAAACTCGCTGCCTACCCCACGACAACTGCCACCAAAGGAGATCACTCATCCCTCCAGATCAAACCGCCAACATGAGACCTATATTGCTCTCAGGTCACGTACGTCACGAATCGCCCTGTCCAATTTTCTCTTGCCCACAAGGGAAAAACCATCACCGTGGTGTAGGAGCCGGCGCTAACATGTATTGCGAAAAATAGGAACGTGCGTTGACGCAAATCAAGTTCAACCGCGACGGCGACCTTCTCTTCTCTGTCGCCAAGGATCAGCACATCTGCGCCTGGTTCAGTCACAATGGCGAGCGCCTGGGTACCTACAAGGGCCACCAGGGTGCCATCTGGACCGTCGACGTGAACCCAGACTCCACCATGATCGCCAGCGGCAGCGCCGACAACACCATCCGCCTCTGGGAGGTCAAGACTGGCCGCCTGCTCAAGACCTGGGAGTTCCCCACCGCCGTCAAGCGCGTCGAGTTCAACGAGGAAGGCACCCAGCTGTTGGGTGTTACTGAGAAGCGTATGGGACACCTGGGTTCCATCGTCGTCCTCAACATCAACCCCGACATCGACGGCGAGCAGAGCGACGAGAAGGAGCTCACCATCGTCTGCGACGAGAGCAAGGCCACCGTTGCCGGATGGAGCTATATGAACAAGTACATCATTGCTGGCCACGAGGACGGTAGTGTCAGCCAATATGACGCCAAGGTATGCACGCCCTGTTACGCTCATCGAATCAAATCTGTGCCGTTTTGCTGACAATGACACCCTTCTAGACCGGCGAGCAGCTGGAAAACCTCCCCATCCACGACCTCAACATGCAACTTACCGACCTTCAGTGGTCGCAGGACCGCACCTACTTCATCACCGCCTCCAAAGACAAGTCGGCCAAGTTGGTCGCCGCCCGCGACCTCGAGGTGCTCAAGACCTACCCCTCCGACACACCCCTCAACAGTGCCACCATAACCCCGAAGAAGGACTTCGTGATTCTGGGAGGTGGTCAGGCCGCCATGGATGTCACCACTACGGCCGCGCGCCAGGGTAAATTCGAGGCCCGCTTCTACCACAAGATCTTCGAGGACGAGATCGGCCGTGTCCGTGGCCATTTCGGTCCCCTCAACACAGTCGCCGCCGACCCCACGGGCAAGAGTTATGCCAGTGGTGGAGAGGACGGTTATGTGCGCGTCCACCATTTCGACAAGGGATTCTTCGACTTCAGCTACGAGGTCGAGCGCGAGAGGCAGCGAGCCATGCAGCAGTAATAAATTAAAGCCGCTGAGCATTCTCCTGGTTTTCTCATCTATCTTCACCCGGTTACTTCCCATTTCTCTCTGGCTCTCTTCCCCCCTTCATCCCGCTCCTTTGCGCGCGAGCCAAGGTCCGGATAGGGACGGGGGGCAAACGACGACAAAAAAAAGGGAAAATGGAACGGACGGATTCGGCGTTGGTAGTCCCCTCTTGTACGTAACGTGGTGGTTCATCTTAATTGCATCTTGTCTGGCGTTAGGGGGAAAGGAACAAAGTATCGTTTCTTTTGCTTTACTTGAGCAGGCGAATCGAAAGACAAAAATTGCGGGGGGGCGAAGCAGCTGTTCGGACAGCCATCTAGATAGAATATTAGATGGTAGTCAAGACATGACGATATACCTCATCAGAATTGGACTTACGATTTTTTTTTTCCATCTGCAAAGCGTGCCGCTCACAACTAACACCGCCACCACAGATATCACGTACATACAGTATTTACTTCCGGTTCCCTACTTTATAGTAGAATCACTTGAGAAATTTAAATAAAGAGTACAGGTCTAGCATTTCCTCGAGTGAAAAGATTCGTCGTTCGTGATGCTACCGTACATGTTTTTACCTGTATCTTTCCCAGGTTTGCTAGAGCAAGCGTGTAATAAGACCAACACCGCCACCATCTGTGTATCTATGTAAGTAATCCGAAGGGAACCAAGTCTGCCATACAAACGACCCTCCACACCTTTTTCCCCACAGATCCTTTATCTACCGAGTCTTGGCAGGCCTATGGCAAGGCCAGCATTTAAATGACCGGTTTTCCTGCACGGAGTCCGAAATGATCGCAATGTGGTGACCAGTATCTATCAACATCATAAAGGGGGGAAACGCGTTAATCGCAAAGCAACTTTAACGCCCTTTTAATCCTTTGTGGAAAGGAGAGCACTCCATTCCCGGGAGCTTTTCCCCAAGTCATTCAGCGACCAAATGTAGGCGCATAAGAGGTCATCTGAAGAAAACACGAATAAACGCCAGTGAAATGTGTACACGGGATCCTTCCCATGAAGACCACCCTGAAATCGAAAGAAAAAAAACTCGCGACAAAGCAGCAAATTTATTTCTTCTTGCCCTTGCTCTTGCTCTTCGGGGCCGGAGCTGCGGACGGAGTAGAGGCAACGCTGGAGGCTCGGGACGAAGGGGCTGCCGAGCTGGCCTTGCTGCCTTTCACGTTGTCAAGGGCCTTGTTCTGTAATTATCACATTAGCATACGACCCAATTATTGGGTTAGGATAGAAGTCATCAGACATACCTTGACCCCATTCTTTGACTTCTTCTTGGCAGGTGCCATGCCAAGGATGCTATCCTCGTCATTCTCTTCATCCTCGGGCTCACGCTTGGCCTTACCGTTAACGCCATTCTTGCTGGGCTGCACGTCCTCGAACTCCTTAACAACCGTAGTCAGGAGAGTAGTGCAACGACGGCTGATCTCAACCGGGGTACGGCTGAGGAAGAACCAATCGAAACGGAACAAAGGACTGTCACGAATCTCGTCACGGATCCGATCGTACAGATTCTCTGAATCAAGACCGAGCTTGTCGAGCATCACCAAAAGGAAGCGATCCTCCTCTTCGGTGTAGACCTTCTTGTTCGTCGTCGAGACCGAATAGTTGACCTTCATCTGTTGCAGCGGTACACGGTATTGCTGCATCTTCTTTCGTAACATATTTCGCTGGTGCTGAGTCTTACTGCGCCGCTCTTCGCCTGTCTCAATGACCTGCAAGTACTTGTTGTAGTCGGCAACTTCAGTATACCGTTGCCAGAAAACCTTAGCAAATGCCTTGATCTCGGCTGGCGACTTGCTGTCCACCTCGTCGGCCATCTTCTCGTAACTAGTCTTTCCATACTTGGCAGATCCATTGATAAATTGCTGGAAATCACGCCTGTTCCAGTCCCCAAAGCCTTGGGTCGACAACTTCGCCTTTTCTTCTAGCTCCTCCTCATTCAAAGGAGTAGCATCATCGATTTCTTGTTGGTCGAGGGCACGCTCAGCCTCACGCTCTTCGAGGTTTGAGTCGTCGCCGTCGGGCAAGGGAACCTTGTAGCCAATCTCTTTCCGGTAGTAGGCTGTTTCGCGATCTTGGAGTTCGCGAAGGCGAGCAGGGTAGAACTGGTAATCGTGGACAGTGACTTGCTTGGGGGCTCGGGGAGCCTTTGGCTTAGCTTCTGCTTTACCGCTGTTACCGTAGATGGCTTGTCGGTAGAACTTGTCGATAGAATATGACTGCTCCTTGCGTTCACGCTTGGCTGGATTAATCCAGGTCATACCGATATCCTTCTTCTTTTCTCCTGCAGCGAAGTTCTCTCCATTCCAGACATAAGCGGAACCAGACTCAGAGGAGAAATTTTGCAGATCATCGAGACCAAGCGATTCGAACTTGCTGTTCAGCTGTTTGGTGCGTGTCTCGCCCTTGGCAAGAATCTGATCAATGTCTGCATCATCAAGTTCTGATCCCTTGGCCGCTAAGCCAGTACCACCCTTGGTCTGGAAGACGTTTTCGGCGCCATGTTGAATCATGCTGAGCAATTCGTCCTTGGCAGCTGGGCCCTTGGTTCCTGGCTGGGCGCGACCTTGTTGGATAACCAGCTGATCAAGTCGCAGCTTTTGCGCTGCTCGTTCCAGCACCTTCTCCTCAATCGCATCTTCGGTCACAAAACGGTAGACAACAACCTGCTTGGTCTGCCCGATGCGGTGGGCCCGGTCCATGGCTTGAAGATCCGCCTGAGGATTCCAGTCACTGTCGTAAAGGATGACGATATCAGCACTCGTCAAGTTGATACCCAACCCTCCAGCACGGGTGGTTAGCAGGAAGATGTATTTCTCGGATCCTGGCTTGTTGTATTCGTCGATTGCGGCAATACGGTCTTCGTGTGCAGTTCCACCATCAATACGGCAGTACTTGTATTCTCTGAACACACAGTAATCTTCCAGGATGTCCAGCAGACGGCTCATTTGGGAAAAGATGAGAACACGGCTGCCCTGCTTCTGGAGACGGGCCAAAAGCTTGTCCATAAGTGCCATCTTGCCCGAGTTGAAGACCAGATGCTCGTCGGTCGTGTAAGGGGGTCCAGGCTCGGCACCCTCAAAGAGGTAGGGGTGGTTGCAGCATTTTCTGAGCTGCATAACGATGTTAAGGAGGCGAGTTTTGGATTCTCGCTTTCCGCCGGCGCCGTTGACGGCATCGATATCCTTCTCAAGAATCTTCTGGTACCACTTGATCTGCATATCCGACATTCCGATATACAGGTTAACTTCCTTCTTGGGCAAAAGACTTTTCTCAACATCGGCTTTGACGCGGCGGAGCAAGAAGGGCCGGAGGACTCGGTGCAGCTGTTGTACAACTGTGTCCTGGTCTTGGTCTTGGCCAGAAAACCACTGGTCGAAGGCCTCGGCATCTCCAAAGACATCAGGTAGAAGAAAATTGAGGAGAGCCCAGAGCTCGTGAAGATTGTTCTGCAGTGGGGTTCCTGTAATGAGCAGTCTGTTGCGCGAGTTGAACATGCGAATGACCTGCGAGAGTGATGACTCCTCGTTCTTGATACGATGCGCCTCATCAATGATGATGTACTCCCATGCAAACTTCTTCAGACTCGACTTTTCTCGGAGAATCATTTCGTAGCTGGTGATGCAAACATCGAACCCGTCATCGACAAGGCGCTCGTTCATGAGGGTATGGCGTTCCTCCTTGGCACCCTGAAGAACCAAGACATTAACCTCAGGGGTCCACCGCTCAAATTCTCTCTTCCAGTTGTCTAAAGTGGACTTGGGTACGATGACCAAATGGGGACCCTTGATATCCATAATATGTCGTAGGTATCCCAAGAATGAGATGGTCTGTAAGGTCTTTCCGAGACCCATTTCGTCGGCTAAGATACCCGAGATACCGTTTTCGTGTAGAGAGATCATCCAGTTGAGACCAGCCACCTGGTAGTCTCTCATTGTGCCCTGAATGAATGCTGGCGACTCGCGAAAGACGGTTTCGGCCGAACCACCGTGGCGCTCGTCCTTGAGGAGCTCGGCATCCTCCTCGGCTTCTGTGCGACGAACACGACCAGTGGCGGCGCCACCTTGTCTGGAGCCTTTCTTTTTCGATTTCTCCTCTTGTTCGTTCTGTCGGTCGATCTCCATCATGATATCGCGAACCTTGGGGTTTGGGTTTGTCTCAATGAAATGTCGAAACAAATCGGTCAAGCCTAGTAAATAGCGGAATCGGCGGATGCTATCATCTTCCTGTAATCGGTTGAGATCAGTTATGCGACCAAAACAGCCTTTCCAGCCCATCCCAAGCAGGAAAAGAGGTGCTTTACCTTTGACTCGCCTAGGGCATCATGCTTCTTGCCGAATATGCTCCTTCGCAACTGGTTTGCCTCTGATCGCTTCTTGCGGCCATCGACAGGGTCGCCAGCCACACTACTTGCAGTAGTGTTGGGATTCGTGTCTGAATCGTCGAAGGACTCGTCAACCTCCTACATTACGGGTGGTTAGTACACAGCAGTGCCTAAAGCCCCTTGGGTGCCTTCCGCAAACGGCAGATCTAAGCTGGGCAGATACGAGTTGAAGCGATTAACACATACCATTGCGTCGCCACGAGATACAGGCTCGGGGGCATCTGACATTGACGCGTCGGTGTCGACGGCGCTGGGCCTTGAGCGGGGAGCCATGTTGTGTGAAGGGGATGTTCTGCCTCCAAGTGGGCAAAGGTGGTGTAGGTTGGTAGTTGGTAGGTTGGAATTGCAGCCGCAATTCACAAGCACTCAACGCGACCCGACGCGGTTTAACAAGTCGCGACGCGCTTGGGAAATAGCGCCAATCCGGTGATGGAAGGTGAGGTTGAGTGAGTTGGTAAAGAATGATGAGGTAGGATGCGGAGGAATTTTGCTGTCTGTTGTCCAAAATCCCAGACGCGTTGGACGGAGTTATGAGAGGAGTAGGTAGGTAGGTAGGTAAAGAGCAACGGACGGCACTTTCAAGTCAAGTAGGTTAAAAGATTGGCTGCCGTTGACTGGCTTGTTATAGTGGGGCGGGTTATGGTTCAAGGACCTCTGTGCTCTGTCACCAACAAGCACCCCACGTACCTATTCGAGGACCTACTGTAGCCATTGAGGAGACAATGGGTGAGGGCAGGACAGCTACTCTGGCAGTCTGGGTTTTTCGAGTTTCCTTGCTGTAGGTGTTTCTGACCACCTTATCATTTCGTAGATGTTACAACTTCGAGGTGTTTACACCATCATCCTATAGGAGCCCGGTCTGACTGCACCGCACCGTCCCAGCTCTTGATGATTTTCTCCCCCATATTGCAACTTGCCTAACGACAGACAGCAAACCCATATTGTCTGGACTGCAATGACAACACCACGATATATATTGGAGTTCGATGATGGAGTAAGGACCGAGTGCTAGCAATATAGAGATGTAAAATCGTGTTCCCTGGATCCACCCACTCTCCGAGAATTGGATGGCTACAAACCGCTGTGGACGAGAAAAGCTTTATACATATTTACGGCTGGATGTTATGCTCGCTGTCATTGCCTCGTTGTGTAGGGCGGCAGTCAATGTTGAAGTGAGTCTGGAAAGCTCGGATAGGATGACCACACCCACGCATATGTCAGCCAAAGTATAGGTAAGCTATCGCAATATCCGCATTCAAATATCAGCTCAAATATATCACCAAATCCTAGATATGCCATGTAGATCCAACCCCAATGTCTTGTGGGCAGGGACGCCTACTTATCCTACAACCCTGCCAGAGTATACCGAGCCTTGGCGCAGACAGGTCTTGAGATGTATTGTTCTTGCTTATCCTTACGATATCCAGTTTGCTTGGTGTCAAAACCCATCTTCTCGCAACCATATCGGATCTCGTGACGTTGGCGGCACTGATTGCGACTAATCGTTGGTGTGCTTTGTCGCAGCTTCGTCGCCCGCATATGGACAGGATGTAGAATTCATGTTGTCGAACTCCCAATAGGATTGTTGACCAATCAGACATGACAATGCTAAACCATTTCCATCCAACATCGGGCTGGTAATACCTAATGTGGATTATGTACCTAGGTCCAAGTGCCCAGTACCTACATGCCAAAAAAAACGTGCCTACCCTACCACTCTGCCGCCTACTGCCTACGGGTACGGCGCACGGATACCACAAATCAGGTCCAATTCCATGTTTAATGTTCGGACTCTTTGCTGCAGGTGCCCGGCGATTGATACGGGCCGACCAAAATTACCCTCTAACCTCTAATACCTGCTTGGACTTCGGTACGTACTCCCGCTAGACTAACCTGTTCCAATGCATTGGCAACCTGGAACCTAGCATTGAAGCCGCCCAGGAGTCCAGTACAGACCACCAAGCAAGTAGGCGGCCAACGAACGGATCACAAGCGAAAGTGAAGGGGGGTCCACGCAGAAGTCCATCATCTTCTCTTGTCATTCCATCACCATCAACCTGTCCCCATTTCTCCTTCTCCCAGAAATCCCGTCTTCCTCAATCGTATGCATTAATCTGAGAGTTCATAATCTATATACTCGCACTGCTCTCGCGCAACCTTCGTCTTTGTGGTTTGAAATCGCTGCTTTTTTTGGCCTCCGTAATAGGCTGGTCAGATTGATCAAAGCCTCACCACCTACCTAACCCCATACTATCCCACTTCGCTTGGATTCCAAGTCTCGTGGCCCACCCCGGAACCCCCAACATCGGCGACGAAAGACAGCCAGGCCCCCACTGCGAACAACAGACTTCCAGTCATCGCTGTTTGCGCTACATCAGCAACATTTTGCTTACCGCTACACCTCCGGATTACGTTTGACCCAGACCGACGCTGACTGGGCAATCTGTACGGTTCATCGCCGAAACCATCGACTAATTTACGATCAAAGGAGAGAGAAGTTTGGCCCAGGGCTTGACGGTTGTCAGCAAGAGCAAGCAAGCAAGCATGGACAGCAACATGCGGGGAACGTCGCCAACCAAGACTCCTGCCGCTGGTCTCGATTCGCCCGAGCAGCTCATGGATGCTTTCAAGACGGCCGCTTTGTCTGTCACGAAACTGTACAAGACATCAGCCGCCGCACAAGCCAAAGCCCGCTCCGACGGCTACCAGGACTGCCTGGAGGACCTCTTGGCTTATCTCGAGAAGCAGAACATCGGCCTCAACGACGGGGAGGGACGACAGATTCGCCTATGGGTCAACGAACGATACGAAGGCCGAGATGGCCCATCCCAGTCCGCCGAAAGCGAAGATGAGGTGGAAAACATGAAGACCGATGCTGCTCCGGCATCCGACCTTCATCGCTCGAGCAGCAACGCCAACTCGCCAGCACCCCAGCAACCACAGCAGCAGCAACACCAAGAGATAAGGACGAACTCGGCTCCCCCGGCTTCAACCTCGGATCTCATCAGTCAGAAGATTGCTGGCAGCGCCCATGTGCCTGCTCCGCCACCCCATATCATGGTACCGACACAAGATAATTTCACCTTCACGTCCTCGATGCCCTACCCCTCCGAATCTGACCTCAACATCGCCAACCTCGACCTGTCGGATAACCGCTCTACCGATCCCGCCAATCACCATCTCACGAAACAAGATTTCCGGCCCAAAGCTAGCAGATCTGGTGCTCGCCCGAAGGCAGGCCATGTCACCACCAAAACGACAGGAAAGCGCAAAATCAACTTGGCTGAGCTATTTGACGTAGGCAAAGACCTGTTCAACGGCAATGGCGGAGGCAAGCGCAGCAGACACACATGACGGATACTTTGAATGACTTATCGTTTACCCACTCGTCCGTCCCATGACTCATGCACCTTGCCCATCTGCGACAAGACCTCAGGCCTATCAATATGACCTGGATCGACAGAAACGCTTCGGGGCATAGGGGCATGGGTCCAACGGCGTACGCATATCTTTCCTACTGCATTCACATCTGGCATGGCATGGCGGGGCATTACGTGGTATGAGGAGCATCCTAGGGAGTTTTTGAGGACGCCACCAACACTTTCGTTCTTGGCCGGTTGCATAGGAATAGGGGGTGGGGGATTTCTCGTGGGTTTTTATTTTATTTGTCAAGGGATACAGGATCATCGGACATATGGCTTGCTTTCTACCACTATGTGGCTCTCTAGATTACACCGCATCAGGGGAGTGCGCGGGAGGTTCTACCTTGTCCGCGACCTGCACATAGAGAATTGCGTCAATTACGTCGATTACGTCGATATCATGAAGAGCGAATTCTTTAGACAATAACACTCGTGTCGGGCAATCCTTCTACCTACTCACGCAGATGATTTTGTAGATTTTTGTCTCGCCACTAATAAGTAATGCAAGTCCAGAATCTAATACATTGAGATTTGGCACATATTTTCTATCAAAGGATCGCAATGCGATATTGTCCTTATCCGGGGTGCTTTATGTCCCAAGAATATACCAGTTGGTGCTTTTATGAGTGCTTTCAGACGTGGTTGATCGCGGCCGCATCCGCAACAGTCTCGACATAGTCATGTTGAAACAGGTCTGATGACACCCATCCCACAATACATTATTCAAGCGGGTCTTATAATAGTAGCAAAAAAACAAAGACTTTTTTTGATAGGAACAACATATTTTAAATCACAACCTGAGCTAATGGATGTTATAGGACTGACTATTGCAGTGCAGCTTTATTCTTGGTATTACTAAAGTCTGATAAAGGTCATAATCATCATAGGCATCATCGTGTTGTACAATCCGAATCATCCGTCCTCCCAACCAGTGTGGGTATAATACATTCCATGCCTCGCTGGGTATCAACATCTCCTCAATCATGTCGCCAGTCCACCCTAAGTCGAGCAGCAGCTCGTCTAGTAGCGACGCGCGGTGTGGTGGCTGCCACGTCCATCAGTGCCGTGCATGCGGCGAGTGCCAGCGGCCTATGGATATTGTATTAGCATTGCCTGTGTTCAAGAGAGGGGGGGGGGATGGGGAGAGGGGTATCGTACCTTCTTGCCGGGGCGGCGTGTCAAAGAACCCCTCAGCTTCAGCATGGCTCCGCTGATTTTGTCGCCGAGGGTGGCGTGTCGCTTCTGGTGGTGCACGACCTTCTTGCGGCCGAAGAGACCGCGTCTGCGGGTGGTGGTAGTGGTGGTAGTGGTAGTGTGGTGGTGAGGCATGGTGATGGTGGTTTTGTGGTTGTATAAAGTAGTGGATGTTTGATATGTGGATGGGATCTTGTGTCTGGAGAGCGATCACAGTTGGTTTGCTTATTTGTATGGTTTGATATGAAGAGGAACTATAAGAGTGTGATTGAGAGTGGAATATCAAGATATCTTATACCCATCATCCCCAGGCATGTTCGTCGTCCAAGAAGTCTAGGCCCCCCAGCATCATCATCCACATCGGCCATGACATCAAACCCTACGTAGCATCCCGAAAGATCGACGTTCGCAGACAACCAAGAAAGTGTTCGTATGGTAGACCCTGCACTTGCTGGCAGCCTGGAAGTGTGTGTGTGCGAGTATGTATGTCATCCACCCGTTCAGGCTGAACCGCGCTTGGTGATCCGTCATCTAATCAAAGGGAGGGCTAGAATAGACTGGATGGATCCCTGGGAAGAGCAGGGGTCCTTTCGGAGTCATCCCTATCGGACCCTTGGGGTAGCAACACACTTGCTAACAGGTTTTTTTTTTTGTTTCGTTTTGGACTGCGTTCGATCAACGATATGATCGAATTCCGAATGGGGGGGAGAGGGATCGGTCGCAATACACACAAGTCGATACCGAAAGCGGATTCGGACCCCTATGACGCTAGCAACCGGGGAGTTGATTGGTCAATAATTGACGCAAGGGTCTTGGTGTGGAACGGCCATGTGGCTGGGTATGATGTCATGGCAGCAAGCCACATATCTGTTTCTCATTAAACCTGGAAGTTTGTAAGAGAAAAGAGTCGCAGTGACGACAGCCAACAGCCCTATGCGCCTTCTGGGCTGCTGGGTCCTGGGCCATCTGTTTCGGATTCCTGAGGCTAAGAGAGATAGAGTTGGCTTGAGTTCGACTCCAGTGACGGCCCGTGAAACAGAACGGGGGATTCGGGATGGCTAAATTGGTACTGCCACGCAAACATGTCTTAAGGTTGCTTGCTCCCAGCAGTATGGACACGAAAAAGCAAGAAATCGCCCGGCTCTCATGCTCGTACCCCGAGTGCCTATCGTATCGAACCTATCTAGTACAAAAATACACTGTTGCTGAGCAATATCATCAAGTCGCCCTTGGGTGGTGTTCGTCTTCCCAGTACAACCTCAGCCGTCAATCACCATGAGAGCTTTCGCTCGATTCCAATTTGAAGTCATTTTCATATGTACCCACAAATAATCCCCTGCGAAGGTAGTGAATTATGTGCTGTACCTAAAGTTAGATAAGAAAGCTTCATCAGAAGATTAAGCATGCTATGTAAACACGTGTCACTCGAGTCTCTGCAGTTATCTCCCCCATGTTGCCGGTGAGCCACCGCTCGTCTCCGAGATCTACTTTGGCGTGGTGCGAAAGAGGAATATGGATTACACGAAGACGCAGCTATCGTTGAAGCTTTGTAGAGGAGATACAGGTATGTTGGTGATGAATGTGGTGTAATATATGCAGAACGAGGCAACTCTTCCTGGAGGTCGGAGGAAGGCTGATTTCTCGTAAGAAGAGTAAGAATCGCAAATGAGAGTCATTTAGATTCAGAGTTTGCTGCATATGTCTCTGGGTAGGCCTTATACGGCGTTAGCCGGCGAGGCTCTGGAAACTCAGCTCAGCGGCCGACTTCTTGGTATGCGCCAAGTTTGCCAGTTCATGCTTGGCGATCCCAACAGGCGTTCTGATTGACGAGTATAAAACAAACGCAGGGTGTTACTTGGGGTTACTGACCATGAAATTTAGAGCCAGCTTGCTGCCCTCTCTGGGGCTATTGGCTGTTCAGCTGGCCTTCGAGGGTGTGTGAAGCGCATCCATTACACAAGTAGTATCATGCGAAGCAAGTCTTTTACACCCACCAACACCTTCAAACTATAGTAACAGATTTATTGGACTCAAAAAGCCTACGTCGTAATCTGATCAGAACGGCTTTAGTATTTCTCCTTCCAATGATACTCACAACCAAATCTCATCTCAGGGCCTCGTAAGGTTCTTCTTGATCGTGGCCACATCATCTTCCGAGAACCCAAGTTTGCTAGAGACAAACTTTTCGAACCCCCCATAGTCTCTCTGCACGCCCTTGACGAACGCTTCCCAGCTGGCAGCCGTGAGGCTGCACAGATTCAAGAAACCCGGTTGGTCCTCGCTCTTGGCATGTGTCCCGGCCATGGCGAATGCGATGAGATGCTTCCGCACGGGCTCGGTGCCGATACGGGAGAGCAGGTAGTCGAGGGTAACCGTGTCCGGCGACGCACCCGCAAGGGCAAGGAGAAGTCCAGAAATTACACCCGTTCTATCGCGTCCAGCTGTCACACCAAATTTGTAAGTACACTGACTTGTCACATAGGGTACCATGTTGATGGAACATCACAGGAACGGTCTTATCACGATTCTCATCTTACCGGTGCAGTGGTACATGAAAGGATCCGAAGGTCTGTCTCGGATGTGTTCGAGGATAGCTTTCCAGGCGGCCGAGTACACGTCGATGACCTCCAGATACATGTCCTCGTAACCCTCCTCACCGACCCCCGCGACGAACTTGTTCAAGTCGGGCGTCGAGTCCGGATGCGTGTTCCTGTGCCAGGTGTTTTCGATGCCCTCGATCTCGGGGTCTGGGCCCTTCTGTCGCTCCTCGGGCGAGCGTATGTCGAAAACGCGCTTGATCCCCAGCTTGCCCGCCATGACGGCCTTGCCGTTGTCCGTCAGCGCGGTGAGAGCGCCGCTCCGGTAGACGAAGCCCGCTCGGAGAGGGCTGCCGGGCACCAGACCCAGATCTCGGGTGTTGAAAGTTCCATCAACGAAGACAAACGGGGGGTTGGTGATGACAGGGCCATACTGCTCCTTGGGTATCTCCTGGACGGTGTCCGTCTCGGCTAGCTTGCGAAGCTCGGATGCGTTGGACATGGTGAAGTAACTAACGATCCGTTGCAGGACTGCGTCTCACAACTTACGGGACTCTGCTAACCGCAGACAGTGTGGCAACTCGTAGTATGTCCTTGTGGCTTGTAGAGTACTTGGTTGGGGCTTCACAGGGTGAAACGAGCAAGTAGGTGGTCATCATTCGACATCGCTTAACTTAACCTACACGCTGAGTGCCTTGTTACAAATAGGCAGCTTCATTTCGCTTACTACCCCGCCCCCGCTATACATGGTGTATCCCTTATGAGGGTTGGGATGGTCACTCTTGCCGCAACTACAAATGTTGATATCAATCAAATATAGCATGACTAATATATCTCATCCGCACTGCAACTGTCACATGCACTTTGGGAGATTTATTACAATTGGAGGTAAAGAAAAGGGGGTAGAATAGGCTCGACTGGTGAAAGTCAAGCACTGTATGTATGTATATAGCATCGCCTAAAAAGATTTGACTGGGCCCAAAGCTAGCTAGGTTAATGGTGTACCTGACTAATGAGTAACCAACCGACGTACTTCACGCATCGTGATGCTGTATAGTTGTATTGTAATGCTTCCCCAGGTTTTGATACTGGCAAATCAGCAAGGGTTGAGATGGCGTGATGCATATGTGAGTCACTGTATAAGTATGTATCTGGTGCACAATGAAAGCCAGCAAGTCTCAACTCGATCGGTTATCAGATGGCGATACGATCTGCGGGTTCTGGTGGGTCCATGCCGTCCTACCGACTGCGGATGCTGCTTGTTGTTAGTTGGGCCTGGCCCGCATCGATTTCACAGAACACTTCATGTTCTCGATAACCGCTGTTACAACTAGACGTCTCCTTTCAAGGATATTACCCTCGCCTCTATTTAGCACATTTCCGTTTTCAGGAGGAGACGTATCAGCATGGGCTGGTTCGGATCGTCTGGCTCCGAGGCCGGAAGACCTCTCTGGCTGTATACTTCGGCTGCCCTAGCAGGCATTGCTGGCTTCGCTGGGTATAACCAAGGAGCTGTCGATTACTTCTTCTCGGAGACGCATTGCTATCAGTCGGTCAGAACTCACTCCGCAGCTGAGCCGTATGTTGACTGTTTTACTGTGTCCCCATCTGGTGTCTTCTCTGAGGTCTTCCAGTCGGAGCCAAACTCCTCGCTGGCGAAGACGACCCAGCCAGGCTATGCGATTCCAGGACTGTGGGATGGCCATGGCCATCTCCTCCAGTATGGCGAGTTCTTGAACTCGGTCGATCTGTTCGGTTCGGCCTCCTTTGACCAAGTCCGGAGTCGCGTCAAGGACTACCTGGCCGAGAACCCCAGCTCGGGCACCAAGCAGGAATGGATTCGGGGTGTTGGTTGGGATCAGATGGCGCTCGGTCACATGCCGACAGCTGTGAGTAGAGACCGCAATCATCCTCCCGTTGAAGAGAAATTGCCGATTTAGTTTTACTGACCAGTTTCCTGTAGGCAGATCTTATGAAGGACGATGATCTAAAGGACCTGTATATTATGCTTGACAGGGTTGATGTGCATTGCATATGGGTCTCTCAGGCAGTACTGAACCTCCTCCCTGAGTCGTTGCCCGACGTTCCCGGCGGCGAGATCGTGAGAGAGCCGGGCATGGGCGTTTTCTGCGACAATGCCATGGACGTGGTCATGGACATCTGGCCCAAGCCTGACAACAAGAAGAAGCAAAAGTTCGTCAAGAGTGCCATGTCGAAGCTCAACGAGTTCGGCTTGGTCGGCATGCACGATGCGGGCGTCACCCCTGGGAACCTGAAGCTTTTCCGAGATCTCGCCGGGACGGACGACTGGACCGTCCGCGTCTATGCCATGATTGAATGCGATGAGCGCAACACATTCTGTAGCGAGGCGGTGGAAAAGTACGTCCATCCAGACGGGCTTCTCAGCATAAGAAGTGTCAAGTTGTTCGCCGATGGTGCTCTTGGGAGCTGGGGGAGCGCCATGCTCGAGCCCTACAGCGATCGACCCGATACTACCGGGTCCCTTCTTATCAATGCCACCGAGCTGAACAAGGTCGCCTCGGCGTGGGCAAAAGAAGGTTACCAGGTCAACATACACGCCATTGGGGACCTGGCCAACCGGAATGCCGTAGATGCCATGACCGCCGCCCTGGAACTTGTGTGTCCTGACCACTCTTTGTCGGAGTGTCAAGCACAGAGACGTTTCCGAATTGAGCATGCTCAGATTATCCACCCAGATGACCAGCGCCGAATGCATTCCATTGGCATCATACCCTCGATCCAGCCCACGCATGCGACGTCGGACATGGCGTATGCCGGGAAGCGACTGGGTAAGGAGAGGACTGACCAAGAAGCCTATCGGATGCGCTCCTTGTTGGATATCCGACCCGTGCTGGGCAGCGATTTCCCCGTGGAGCCGTCAGACCCTTTCCAGGGCATCTATGCGGCGGTAACGCGAAGGAACCCGCATACGGGGCGCGGCACGGACGACTCCCCTAAGGGCTGGCAGACACAGGAGTCACTGAACCTCGACCAGGCTATCCGAGGCTTTAGCGAAGGCCCGGCCTTTGCCGGGTTCATGGAGGGCAAAGCTGGTGTGATCAAGAAAGGGGCCTTCGCCGACTGGGTCGTGCTTGACACCCCGTTGGAAGAGACCGAGATCGAGGATTTCCGGTCACTTAAGATAAAGGAGACATGGATCGGTGGTAGAAGGGTCTACAAGAGACACTGATAGAAACCATGCGTACGCCTTGGCATTACCCGCCGATAGTCTGAGGATTGGCGGATTTGGCAAGGTAAAAACAAAGAGAAAACAATAAGGTTAATAGGAATCCTAGAAAAGATGAACATTTACAATAGAAATCTCAGCTGCCAGTATACTGTGAGTCGTAAGGGGCCACATGTATCCGCACTCGGTCTATTCATCTATGTGTAGTGTAATCTAGTGTATCGTTCCATGGCCGACCGCATCTTTCAGCGCCGAGCTCTTTAGGTTGTTATTACGGCAGCACGTAGCCGACCCTCGAATTCCCCTTTGACCGGCTGATTTTCCGCACGTTGGTCTGGCCGCATAGCTTAGTGCTGTCCACGTGCGTGCCGCCGCAGGGGTAGACCTCGGCGCCGACGATGTCGACGACACGGAACTTCTCGTCGGCCGTCATGCCCATGGCCTGGCGGTCCGGGATGAGCCGCTCGAGCCCGCGGGCCTTGAAGTCGGCCTCGTCCCACCACCCGATCTCGACCGGCATGTCCTTGGCGATGTACTCGTCAACGCGCTGCTGGATCGCGTCCTTCCACTTGCCCTCGATGGAGCCCGCGAACTCGCACGCCGCCGTCGCGGGGAAGTGCGACGCCTTTAGCTCGTCGAACCCGGGCACCTCTTTCTCGAGCAGGTGCCGCACTGCGGCGCCCAGGACGTGGCCCGCTGTGTGGTAGCGCGAGAAGAGCAGGCGTTTCTCGGCGTCGATGGCTTGGGTCACCGCCTCGCCTACTTGGAAGACGGCACTGTTGCTCTTGTCGGTTCCGGGCAGGAATTGGCCAAAGTGCAACACCTCCCCGTCGGTCTCGGCACTCATGCGCACCGCCGAGACGTCGAATCGCAGACCATTGCTGCTGCTCTCCATGGTCCCGACATCGCTGGGCTGGCCGCCGCCCTGGGGGTGGAAGATGGTCTGTTCCGTCACGACGACATGATGACGTTCTTCCTCAGCAGCAGCACCCTCGGCCTCTCCTCCTTCCTTGACTAGGCCCTTGAAGAGCGCCTTATTAGACTCTTCGAGAGAGGCGTAGGACCGCACGGCTGTGACGGCGGTTTGCAGGGTGTGCAAGTGGGCGTTGCGCTGGAAAGCTAGGTATGTGCGCTGCATGGTGGTGTGTGGGGGTATTTGCGACGCGATGGACTTGGAATTTTCTCTTATACTCCTTCTCTAAGTCTTCAAATTTATTCCAGAAGTTTGGGGTTTATAAGTAGTTTCCAGAAATGCCAAGAGAAGAAATGATGATTCAAGGCCAGCTTACAATACAATATACGATTGCTCTTGTTATACTCATCAGAGCTAAAACGGTTTCGCATTTTGACTAACCCTAAAGCGTAGGTGCAATGACATTACGAAAGGCGCGCGGAAGGCGCTAGATCGGACACATGAATTCGCCCATATCGGGGCCATCGAGTTTCGAATAGCTCCCGTCTACTGCCTCTTGCTTCTATCGCATTCCATTGCATCGCCATCCATGGAGAGAACGGTCATGTCTAATTCAATTCAGACACCTTTTTTAAGAAGAAAAAAAAATCCAACTCGGTAAAGTCTATGGACACGACCATCTATTTCGAGTCTAACCCTTTCCGGTTGCATAATCGCGAGACAGCATCAAGTCACCAAAACGGGCTCAGAGGATCTGGAAATATACATTGTAACGACTTCTTTTTAACGACTTTCAGCCGGGCCAGCTGTAATTACTGACCGCACCCTCCCAAGGGTATTGAAGGGGTCGACCTGAGCCCGGATGAAGGAGTCTCGGTAGTGCGAGTTCACTCCATCCTTCCCCTCGCAACAGCCCAAGTCCTCCACTTCAATCGTAACGCCGCTCTTCCTCTTCTTCTTCTGGGTGGTGCTATCATACCCACACTCGCTCTTCGACCTCCACTCGTCCGGCGTGGCCCACGAGCCTTGTGAGTCGCGGTCTTTCGCTTCCACTACGTGCTTTTCGCACGCGAACGAGTAGCGCGGGCTGCGCTCGATGCGGACATCCCGCGTCACCATGATGCCCTTGGATCCCACTTCTGGCGGCGCCGGCACCGGCGATGAGCCCGACAAGCGAGACGCCGTGAGCGGGATCGATGCGCAAACTGTCGCGCCGTTGACTTCCAGCACGGCGAGCATGACAGTCGTCGGGGCATACCATGTCGGATCAAACGTGGGATACGTTCCTGACCTAGCTGCAACCAAATGGACGTAGATGATCCGCCAAATCGCCATGGAGTTGACACTATATTAGGGGCGAAAAGAAAGTGAACGTTAGTCTACCAGCACACGTACATTTCACCCGGTTGCTTGCCCCATGGGAACAGATCGCCATATGCCGGCGACACGAGGAGGGTTAGGAAGGGAGAACAGGTGATGGGTATGTGTTACTCACAATACACCCATGATCAGCACCGCCGTCAAGCCTACTTTGAAGCGGGTGTCGACTCCCCTGCGGAAGTACAAAGGGGTGGCGACAAGCAAGATAACCATGTTCAAGACTATATTGGTACCCGTCACGGTGACAAAAGTACCGTAGAGACCCGAGGCGGTCGAGGCTCCGAAGCCGTAGCATCTGGCATTCCCCGGCGGCCGAGACATGTCCCATTGGGCCACGGGCGGGAAGCAGGGAAACCACGCCATAAACGAAATGACAAGGCCGTAGAGCAGGGTGAAGACAATGAGGCCCTGGCACACCCTCACCATCCTAGACTCGCCTGGCAGTATGCGGAGGTATTGAAAAAGCAGGGCGAGCTTGACGCATACACTGGACATGATGAAAGTGCCCATACCGATGTAGTGAAGCTGTTGATCCCCAAGATATACCCAGCCGGTCAGTACTTACTTGCCTGATCTGGCTGACTGTGCAGGCTGTTCAGACCAATCCTGGACAGGCTATAACTCACAAGGAGGAAATTGGCGAGTTCCATGTTGGAAATATCAACAATGTGTTGACCCATGCCGTAATTTGTAGCTGTGGCCGAGTCAGTCAGCAAGCTCGTCCCCTTCCTCCACCTCTCTATCCGGCGTCTTTTACTGCGACGTACCTATGCAGGCTATGATAGACCCCATGATACAACCGATCTATATTCAACAGCAGAAGATAAAATGTCAGCCAGTGCTCGGTCATGTATTTAAAGTGACGTTGACGCCACAGGATCTTGGCCTGGGCTTGGCGTACCAATACTGCCAGGACGAGACAGTCATCCCACCACAAGGATCGTAAGATCTTGGCACGCGAGTACAACCTTGCCCCCGCGCATGCACAAGTCAAGGCCTATGGCAAACACCCCGAAAACAAAACGTCAGTACACAGCAGTTTCTTCTTCCCCGGCGTGGCTTCCCCCTAGGATGTAGGATGGAAAGGGGATTTTTGTGGGGCAGGAGTAACGGTTAGTTTAGTACCTGAACGCTAACGGTGATGGCAATGATGTGGGATCGTCGGTTCCAGGTCGGTTGCGGCTCGTTGAGGTTATTGTAGGCCCCGTCTTGGTTGGCTACCAGTTCAGCTGAGCCTACCATGGCGCATTTCGGGGTTTTCTGTTATCTATTTCTTTTCTTTTCAATTCAATGAAACCTGTAACGAGTGGGGTCTAGCGGGGTGAGGGTGTGCTGTTCTGTTGGTAGGGTTGGCTTTGTTTCGTTTCGAGGCGCAGTATAGATGGGCGTATGGAAAAGAATGGTGGACAACAGGGCAGAGGCTCACCTTTTAATAAGCTAAGCAATTGATTATCTCAAGAGCGGAAGAACATCTCAAGTCATTTTGCCCCTAATATACCTGCAATGCTGGCTGCCTCCAGGAACTGTGTCTCATGTTGTTCCGGACTTCGACAAGTAGCCAGCAGTCTTAGGTCATCACCCCAAATTTTGCGGGAGTCGTGACTCGCTACTATAATTCATCAAGATGGCCACGAAGGGTCCGATTACGACAGCTCCTATTCCCAGATATCGGAGTAATGGTCGATTATCGATCGAGGTGAACATCGACGACTAACAGACATCAAGAAATGGCAGCTTATAACTCATGAACCTGTTGGCAGTCTTTTGATCTCTGGGAACTTGGCGATTCGATTTTGCTGATCGTGAACAGCACGACATCCAACATGTACAGTCGTCCGGTACCTCAACTGTGCTTGACTCGTGACTGGGAGAGGGATACCACAACAGCCACCACCACCCATATATGCTCTATAAGTAGTGTGTGTGCGAGCTCGCGTTTGTGAATGGCAGCGAGTCGAGGTGTAATGCCAAGCCCCCATCGATGTGGACTTGACGCTTGGTTCTGATAGAAAGCATGGCTGCATTGACTAGCTGGAGATCTATCTGCACCTACGATAAAAAACGAGTCAAGTAAGAGGCTAGCTAGGTTGTGATTCAGGGCTTCTTATACATAATACTCTAGCGATGGTAAACACCAGATGGACGATAGATGGACAGTCATCTAACAAACTAGGACTCGTGCGAGATCCTAGGAGGGACCCGAAAATAAGGTTATGCATGAGATAAGAAACCAAGATTCTAATCGGTTGGGACGAAAGATGGGCGTAACTGAAACGGCCCCTGACCCAATCACCGCGGCCCTAAGCAAGAACTTTATTGTGTGACTAAACCCGAGCGAGATTCACTACTGCTACCGTACTACTACGACGTAGTAGCATAGCAGTGCTACTAAGCCGAAGATGGCGAGCCTCGTCTCATCAGCTTCACGCGGAATCCCCGCAGATCCAGGCTCGTCGCCACCCCGTCCTGCTCGCCCACGGTCGCCACGACGTCGTCGAGCGTGTTGAACTTGTAGATGAGGCGGTCGAGCTCCGCCCACGTGATGCAGTGGAAGCCGGCCCAGACGTAGCCGGCGTCGAGCTCGGCGTTGGTCTCGGGCGGGTTCAGGTCCCAGTGCGCGCGCCACGAGACCTGGATGGTGCCGCCGCCGCCGGCCTTCCGCCCGCTCGGGTAGAGCCGGGCGGGCGCGTAGAGGCCGTCGACGAAGCGGCCGTCCATGGTCGCGTAGTTGACGTAGTTGGCGTTGACGTCGACGCCGCGCACGACCCAGTCGGTGACGCGGAGGCCGGGCCCGCGCGGGTCCACCGACAGCGTCAGCGTCGAGTTGGTCGCGGGGTCGGCGTACGTGCCCGCCATGGCGGCGCGGGCCTCGGCCTTGCCGGCCTGCTCGAGGGCCGGCAGCAGCGCCCGCACCGCGTCGGAGCACAGCCGGAACGTGGTGGCCGAGCCCGCCTCGAAGCCGCCCGTCAGGATGCTGGCGACCATGTCGTAGTCCGGGACCAGGCAGAAGGCGGCGTCGTAGCCCCAGATGTCGCCCGTCTTGGTGTAGACCTCGACGAGCCGCCCGTCGGCCGTGACGTTCTCGGCCCGGAAGATCTCCCAGGGCTCGCCCAGCAGCAGGCCGGGGGACGAGGTGGCGATCTTGGGCTTCATCCACTTCCGCGTCTGCGCGGGCGTGAGCAGCTTGTTGGACAGGATGGCCGTGCCCAAAGTCAGGAAGTCGTTGGTACTCGTATAAAATCCGCCCGCGCTATCAGGTACTTCCAGTCATTACCTGTCTGCTTCGAGGACTAAAAACCTGGGAATGACAAATGCATAATGGAAAGTGGAACTCACGAGCTGAACCACGGCCCAAAATCCACGTCCCACCAATTTCGGTCCGCGGTCGTATCTGGGATGAAGCCCCTTTTCGTGTCGCTCGGTGGTCGACTGGGAAAAGTGGAGTTCAAGCCAAGGGGATCCAAAACGGTCTCTTGGATATAGTCGTCGAACGACTTCCCGGATACGGCCTCTATGACGAGGGCGAGGATCCCTATTCCCACATTGGAATACACGACCGACGTGAAGGGGCCATACACGGGATGGTGCTTGCCAAAGTCACGGTAGAATTCGGAAGTAGTACACGGTGGAAGAATGCTAGGACCGCCACAGTCAGGCCCTGGGTTCTCTGGCAGGGCAGGGAGTCCGAGGCTTGTCCAGTTTCCGGGCGAGTTGCTGATCTCGAGGGGCACTTGGAAGGCATGTTAGTCATGGACTTTGGTTTATTCGGTGAGATTAAAAACGGGAAACGTGTATGCTTACAGTCGGAGCCAATGCCAGACTGGTGTGATGCTAAAGAGCCCAATGTGATCTCATCCCAGTCCGGGGTCGTGATCTGATTGACCGGCTCTCCTGGCTCACGCTTCAAGTTCCGCAACTGGGGCAGATACTTGGTGACGGGATCGTCCATGCGAACTCCGTCCAGGAGCAAGACACCGAGCACAGTATAGAGCTTGGATATGCTCGCAATCCTATACACGGTGTCGGCGTCTACCTTGAGGGTGCCCGAGGTGTTGAGATGAGGAGGAGTGTAGTGGAAGTTGAAGAAGGGCTGATCCTCGTGGATCGATTTGACGGCGACTGAAATAGCGGAGGCATTATAATCTGCGGTGAGGGCTGTCAGACTACCCTCAAAAGACTTGACGGCAGCTTGAACGTCTGGGTCTGCTGATGGCTTAACGGGAGCTGGGAGTACAGGGCCCAGGGGTGGGCAAGGACCAAGGGATATTGCTGTTGCCACGCCGCTTATAGCAACCCAAGTGAACGCTGCAACGGCAACATGAAGACGTCTCGAGGAACCCATTTCAGCAGACAATACTGGGAGATATCTAACCGATGTCGAGTAAGAACATGACAAGAATCACCGGCACGGGAGATCTCCATGTCTTGCTACTTATACACAAGTCCCTGATACTCCTCAAAGGGCTTCCTTTTCGAGCAAGTGGATGATCCCTAGGCGCTGATTGCATATGCCTTGCATGATGGTCTGGAGACGCGATTGGCACAAGATGCAGCTATCGTCAATCTGGAGGTTTGTGTGTTGCACGGATGAGGCTAGCGAGCGGAGGGCGACTTCCTATTGTAGCGAGTTCGTTGTAGCAGAGACAAACTGCCGGAGGGTATCAGATACGGGTGGCGACCAATCCGCTGTTGAGGTGCGGAATCACAACTTTTGGAGATTCATACCTACTTACTTGGACCGCCTAACGGTTGTTGCAACCCAGGCTGCCAGGACAAGCAGTCGTACTGAAGCCCGATACCCCTCGTAGTTGTTTCTACAGTCCGTCGCCTATTGCAGAATTGCGCGGTGAGACAAGATTGATTCAAGCAAACAAACGGGACGCTGAGACATGGTTAATCACAACCCTGGGAATGCCCATGTACCGGACGTGATACGTGATACGAGCCCTACGACGAACGATTTGGTAGGCCGTAGTGTAACTGGAAATATTCCAAAGGAGCAATGGCCTATCTAACCTACACCGGCCCAACTACCTGGAATACCTTAGGTAAGTACATGCATATGTAGGCTACTCCGTTATATCGGGTAGGATCTGATGCGAGTGTGCGCTCTCTAGTACACCTGATGTATGCGAATCTACTCAAGTGATGACCGAACAACTTCTGCTACAAGTGGTATAAAATAGGGCTATATGATTGGCCTCGGAGCGTTCCGAACCCCATTTTCAAGCCATTCTTGCGGAAAATAATCGGTCTGTCCCGTGGGAAGACGAGATAACGAAGTACTTAAACAGCACAATCTCCTTGTGTCACGGGCAGGATAACAAGCCACCGTTCCGCCTGGTGCGGCCAAGGGCGAATGACGGCTGAACCCGGTTATTTCCATTTCTTTTCTTTTGGGAACGAAAATCCAAAAAGCAAGGGATTATGCAACCACGAATAGGTGAGACTGAGAGGAGATGAGCGGGGTTGTGTAGCAAACAACGAGGGAGCCGGCGGTTTCGCCTGGGCGTAACGAGGGGAAATACGACTCAATGCTGCATGTGGCAATTCCGAACTGTAGGTGGTATTCTTGTCGGTATTCTCAGCTTATCTATATATTGTACTGTAAAGCATAATTAGATCGAAGTTGAAGGACCAACCCCTGAAGGTTGTTGCCTTACTGAAGTGTATATAGTAGTAATCATCAACCTTGATCCAAAGAGCCACCTGGGTATTATATGAAGCTGCAACTAACTCATTGACTGACTGACTGGAACTATATATTCTTGAGCTCAGCTCAAGGAGGGCCCAATCATCCATACTACAATCGCAAAATAGGGTATCCGCAACTTTCGTAATCGCGACCAACGCTCGCTCAAAGACCGCACGCATAATGAGTAATAACAAACCAAGCCAGCCCCCCCCCCCCAAAAAACCAAAGAACGCCTTGGTACATATCCTATAACCTATCGCCAACATGGTCTCTTTTCTTATACCCAGGATTACTTGCCTCTCCCTTACCTCTCCTTAGACCTCCTTAGACCTCGGAATACAGCTTCATCATCCCCGTCCGCATCTTTTGCCTCGTCTCGGCGTCCATCTGCCGCTGGTTCTCGAGGTCCACGATGCGGGCCTGCTGCTTCGCGATCCGCTCCTCGAGCTTGGAATTCGCCTGACGCGAGGCGTCGCGGCCCCGCTCGAGCCCCTTGGCGCAGAGTTCGAACTTCTGGAGAGCGAGCTGGACCTCTCCGCGGACCTGGTCGCTGAGGCTCTGGCCTTTGAGAAGGCCCATAACGGTATCCGTAACGTTTAGGGCGCTAGCGCGAGAGCCTGGAGTCGTGGCATTGCCCTGCGATGAGGAGGGTGTCGTGACAGTAGGATGTGTGAAGGATCCGGCTTCATCGGTTCGCTGTCTCTTAGTAGTCGACTGAACCTCAGGGTCCGCAAACAAGACACGGCGAATCGGCTTGTCGGTGAGCGAGGGCGTCGCCATGCCCGTAGCCGTGTCCTTGACCGTTCTGGATACCGCCGGGGTGGCGAAGGCATCGCGCTTTCGGCCATGGCCCTCGGTGCCGCGCGTCGAGGCGCTGTCGGTGATGAAAGCGGCTTGTCTCTCTTCATCCGTCGACCAGTCGCCAAAGTCTTCTTCGTCCTCGAACTCAATGGCAGGCCTCTTACGTTTTGCCCCAGTGCGAGCCGCTTGCGTTTGGCTCCTGGCGGCGGCAGCAGTGGACGGCGCAGCTTGAGACAGCTCGTCCTCACTGGAATCTTCAAGCTCGCTGTCGGTTTCAACATCACCGCCGACCGTGCCATCGCTCTTATCGCTGGCGCGCATCGTCGCACTACTGGGAGCCGGGGCGGCAGTACTGCTGACACTATTGACGCCCGCGACGGGGACGCCTACCTGTCTTCCCAGTTCCGCCACGGACGTGATGGGAGTGGAGCCCACTCTTCTCTCGCACTGTGCCCGGGGTGTCACCGAGGCACTAAGAGTAGTCTGCTTCAGGCGCTTGCTCGGGGTCTGAGTTGCCGATGGCGGCTCGGTATGGGAGTTGTTAAATAAGACGCCCTCTTCGCGGAGGCGGGCATCCTCGGCGAATAAGAAGAAACCGCAGTGCTCGGGGGCACCTGGGGCGCCCTTTGTGCGATCCTTTTGACAAGTATAGAACCATCGACCTTCATTCTTTGTCTTCTTCCTCACTTGGAATTGGACGGCCGGAAGGCGTGGTTGGCAGTTGCCTTCATTTTCAATTCAGATGTCAGAACTCATGAAATTCGCATGAGAAGGCGATAATTGACCATGATGAACTTACAGTACCATTGGCCCTTGGTAAAGTAGCCGTTGGAAGGTTGCTTGGTGGGTGTGGCCGAGGTACCAAACTTCATGGTCGGGCCAGCCATGGTTGTTGACCCAAACTAGCTTCGGCAGATGTTGAATGCCAGATGTGTGAGACAGGTTCAGATACGAATGATCCGAACCATCAGTCGCCTACTGTAGTGCTACCAGGCCATAAAAGTAGTAGCATCGATACTATTGATTTAACAAGAGTTCCTTTGTTGGAGCAAGATCGGATCGAGTAGGGGGGAGATTGGCGAAGGAACCCATTGATTAGGTAGGTAGGCAGGCAGATTGATGAGGGGGTGTGGGATCTCAGCCGTTCGTTTGGTCGGGCGGTTAACACTGGGCCCAGCTGTAAAAAGTGGGAGGTTGGTTGCTAGGAGTGAAACCACCTGCAGCCTGCGTTGCAGGGGACCTCGTACGTTCCAATACTTCACTTTAGGTACAGTATCGTATGTTGGCTACGTGCTCCTCGAATTCCAAAAGGGTCGTCTCTTTATTAAAATCACCTTCTGTACTATACACGTTTCGCACGAAAATGATGGCGACAACAAGGAACCCTATGGCTCAGATCATACATACAACATTAACCAGACGCTTACTGAGGCTCAATGAGACGACGTAATAGGCACCCTCCACCACAAGCCTGACTGTGCCCTTACTTTCCTCATGTTGGGGGGTATATCCTTTAACGCAAGTGCAAACCAACAAAACTTGCCCCTTCCACTCTCCGTGTTCTTCTTGTGCACTTTGTAAGCACGTTCCTTCCAAGACATTACGAGATGCTTCCGGGCCAGAAGCCTCCAAGCCAGATGCTTCCAAGGCAGACGATGATGCGAAACACCCTAGATCTCGTAGTAATAATCGTCGTCCAATCCCTGCCTGCTAGGGACCACACCAGCTCCCTGAGGCGGCCCGCCGTATGCTGCCTCCATCCCCACGTTGAGCAGACGGATCTTGAGGCTGTACTCTCCCACCAGCGTCACCAACTTCTGCGTATCTGCCGTGAGAGGCGCTTGGTCCAAGAGCATCAGCATCCCATCGAGCCACTCGGATGCGAGACTGTTGTTGAGCGGGTACAGTGTCAGCAGCGGTTGCTCCTTTCCGTCTCCAGTGGGCCGCAGCGCTTCCTCGGCACTCGTGAACCCAAACATGGTGATTTTCGTCGTCGTCTTGGCCGCACTTGCACCACCTATGCTGCTTGCCGAAGTCTTGGGGCCCGACGTATCTGTCGTTTGCGTATTGCTCTTCTCGTCATCGTTGATCACGGACACGTTTGACACCACGGAGCTGATCTTGCTCAAGTCGATCTTCTCGGTGAGAGACTCGAGCGTAGGGTCCAGCTCCGTCCGTAATGCAAAGTCGGCGTAGTGTAGATATCGACGATTGTGCGAAAGCTTGGCGTAGCGCCAGGGCGTCGAGTGACCCGAACGCCCTGCTTGGAAGTTGGCTCCGAGGCTCTCTTTGCGTGGCGCTGGCTTGGAGAACCAGGATCCCTGTAGAAGACACCTCACGCGTTGTTCCTTGACAAACGAGAGAGACTCATTCCTTAGAGCATCTCGCACCTGGTAAAGGTGCTGGCCCCAGTTCTCCTCAAACGACATTTCCAGGAGGTCCATCTGTAACTCTCGTAGTCTGGCCAAGTCGTACTCGAGGAGATCCTCCTCCACATCAACCACGTCCTTCGATCTCCCGGAGCTGCCCACCACTTGGTCCATGAGTATACGCACGAGCTCGACGATCTTTTCAAAATCGCCTTGTCCTGCACCTGTAGCCTTCCATAATCGAAAGAAGGCCTGCAGGCCAGCTGTATGCAGCCTAGACCATTGCAACAGCAGCGGGCGGAAGAGTTTGTCTTGGTGTCTGGTATCAGACAGTTGATAGCCCCTCAAGTCCTCCACGTCTGTCTTATTGCAATCGAATTGATCGTACAGTGTCTGTGTGACGGATAAACTTGCTCGCGCAACGGGGCATCGCTCCGATAGTGGTCGACTTGACTGCTCCAATAACAACTTCTGAAAGCCGTCCTCGTTCTTCCGGACATAGTCTGTCAAGTCCATCATTCCCAAGAACCCCGCCCCCTCGAATTCGGCTGCTGGGCTTTCGGTCTCAAACCCCAGCCGCCGCCACTTCTCCGGATTGTGTCTCTTACTCCCCTTCTTACTGACCTCAGGTGTATCCTCTCCGTTCGTTGTCCCGTTGTAGTGGTCGCGGCTAGGCGCGCTGGCTAGGTGCAACCCTTTCAGGGCTCTCCTATGCTCTGGCCGCTCCAGGTCTACCCGTACCTCCTTCCATTTCCGCAGGAGCAGCTTGGTCAGGGATTGGAATTCCAGTAAGGGATGGGCCAAGTCTTGTAGCGCCGAGCTTTGCATAAGATTGTAAACAGCCTTGATCAGGCCCAGGTCCTGCAGCCGCTTAATGAATTTTGGCCATTCCTCCGATACGGTCTTACCGTTGCCGGTTGTAGTTGGCTCTGCCGAAACAGCATCCCTTATAAGCGAGTTGATCAGCATCAACGCGTTGGCGCACAACGCATGATCGGCCGAGTTGAGCTGCTGTACGACCAGGTCAAAAAATTGCGGATAAACGGCGACGGCTGGCTTGAGCGCACGAAAGCCGAAGGTTCCAGGGGCTCGCGATGTAGTCCGGGGAGCTTGCGAGTGGCTCACGAGGGCGACGAGAATGGACATGGCGCCTCGCAAAATGTTGACCAGGGGGTTCATGACGATCAGCTCGACGATGCGCTCGACCAGCTCGCCGGCCGTGGGGCCTTCGAAGATATCCCAGCCCATGTCTACCTCGAGTAATCGGCTCAGACTCTGCAGCGAGTAGGCCAAAGTATTTCCGCCCGTGCCCATGATCAACCGTCGCAGTATTATCAGACCGCCCGAGGATATGAAAACGTCGGCGAACGAAGGGTCGTTGATCGAAGACTGTAACTTGAAGACGGCCATCTTGCGTGCGGCGTCCTCGTCGCTCGCCAGGCGCGAGAGGAGCGCGGGTATGTCTGCCTGATCCATCTTGTACTGCTGCGTTTATTGTCCAGGTTCCCGTTCTTGATCGTATCGTTGTTGAGTAGCCAAAGCGGCTCGTCGTTCTCGGGGTGTACTGCTCGGATGGGCCGTCGATTCGCGCAAAGGGGGGGGGGACTAGCGGATGCTGGATTTCGTAAGAGCAAAGGACGTGGCGCAAGACGACTCTTGAGCAAGGCGCTTCACCCAGTCGCTAGTTTTGGGGTCCCAAAGGTGCTGTGTATGTACAGAGACGACTCCGATCCGACGGAAACGTGTCTGTCTACTCGTGGATAAGGCGTCAAGGTGTCGCGGTGCCGGCCAACAACACGACATGAATTTGGTACGCTGCAAGCATCCTTAGAAAAAAGCGGTTCTGGTATTTATCGCTGGCCTGCAAACCGGGGGGTGTTTAGGGTGGTGTTCGGGCTAATTCTTGGGTCTGGGCTGTCCTTAATCGGCAGGAGGTATTGATTGCAGGTGGATGCACGCACTAACCTATGTAAGACTTCACTGGCGGGTGCATATGAAACATCTGAGTGCATGTAACATACATGCAGCGACACTGCTGACTGCTACCACATGGGGTGTTGTGTAAGTAAGTAAACTTGAAGAGAAACATGGCAAATCAGGTCATTCAATAGAGTGATGTCAATATGGGATATCAATAATAACAACAACAAACATGCGTCCCCCCATTCACGAACCAAAGCAGATGGGCAAATATCAATGTGTACCTCCATATGTAGCTGATCTGCCGGCCCATCAACCCAATTCCCTGCTCTCAACCCAGATCCATGTTCAACTCGGTTGGCTCCCTCGCAGCTCGCAGCATAGGGAATCCCTTCCATTTTTTAAAGACCAACGGGATGGTTGATCCGGCTGCTGCGACATCACTAAATGCTTGTTTGGCGAGCAAGGGAAGATTCTATTCATTGACACTGGCCTGCCAATGGGATACCTCGGAAATCAAAATCCCGTCCCATAGACTTCAGCGACGCTAGCGGCCGGTTCAGCAAGGGGGAAAAGAGTTCACTCAGCAGCCCCCAGTCCCTTTACACATGAGCTCCCGAAAGTTTGGTCGAAGCTGAAACAATGCGATTCTTCTAGGTCTGTGTGATATACGTATGGCCGGTAGCTGACCTGTACACTACTCTTGTTTTATCTGTCGGTAGTAGCTCTGCCATCATGTAAAAGCCCTTCAACTGCACCAGTGGCAGAGCTAGGGTTACCAAATCCAACGATGACAATCCTGTGTAGATCCAGGCGAGACCGTGTGGCCCCATGCCTGGTCAATCTAAATAGACAATCTATGAAGTGAAATGGTCGGGCCATGCCAAGTCCCATGAGCAGGGGTTAGATTCTATGCAGATACCCCAGGACGGCCGCCAGGCGGTGGTAGTGCTTCTGGGCCGAACGAAAGCGGCAAAAGCTAGAATAGGAGATAATCATGTAAGCTAAATGGCACCCCGCGATGTTTCATGGGCAAGTTTATCGACTTTGCTTACCTCTTCCAGTTTCTGTACCAAGTAATCGCCGTTCTTGTCGAACATGAGTATGGGCGTGCTAAGGTCGCAGAACTCGCGAATGCTGCCAAGGATTGTCCCGCAAATTAGCACATGATAGGCACGCCGACGGCTGGATCCCGACAGATTGTCGATCTCTGGAACCAGTCTGCATTCGGGTGTGGGAGGAGCTTACAACTGGCGACACATGCCACAAGGGCTGGCCGGGGGCGCGATATCGGTAGCGACAGCGACGGCCCTGAACTTCTTGTGCCCCTCGGTCACGGCTTTGCCAAAGGCCACGCGCTCGGCGCAGGTGCCCACGGGGTATGCGGCGTTCTCGACATTGGCACCGCTGATGAAAACCCCGTCGGCGGCGAGGATGGTCGCGCCGACACGGAACTGACTATAGGGACAGTAGGCCGTGGCCTTGGCCGCGACACTACCCTTATGCAGTTCCTCAAATTCGGCTTTGCTGAGCCCGTACTTGGAGCATGTTGATTCGACGTCTGCCGGGCTTGCGCTCGACGACTTTTGGTATTTGTCGGGGTAGGAAGCAGGCATGGTGGAAGGTGAAGTTTCCAAACAAACAGTTGCACAGCATGGAAAGCAAATATGTATTGTATTGGCTTATCACGCGCACACACACAATCAATACCGGATGCGGGGCAGCGACTGGAATGCCGAATGCCTTAACTTCTCACTTGCCCCTTCTAAGCAGAAAAAGGACGGATGGTGGACGGCGGATGGTGGGCGGTGGGCGGTGGGCGGTGCTGCTGGACGGGTCAACAACACATACTAGGTTACTAAGACCCCACAACCACACTGGTCAGTGTCATGTGTCCTTCATTTCTACCGCCATCTTCCTTCTGCTTGTCACATACATACATCCAGATACAGATACAGACACAGACACAGACACAGACACAGATAATGCACGTTGTTCACCGTCTATACCGACTACGCATGGAAAATGGGCCATTTCTACACGAGCTCGCTATTTGGCTTTGCCTGTGCACCAAACAGGACTATTGGGGGTAGATGACGCTAGGTCAAGTATACAACTAAGTTCTGAGGCGCTCGGAAACCGTCGGGATATAATGGGTTGGCTGGCGGCCAAGTCCATCATCAGCTATCTAACCCAGCGCTGTGAGCGATGTGAATAGATAAGCGAGAACCCGGCAGTGTCTCAAGACCCCAGCTCCATCTCTTTGGCGCCTGGCTTGCTGGCACCAACTCCATGATACGATCTGCCGGATGCTAACAACCGGCCTCTAGTGTCAGCTTCTAAAGCGCATTGATTCCATGCGTATGGAGGGTCTTGAAGGCTTCGAGGCGGAAATTGGCCTCGCGGGTCGGGCCAGACAGCTAGCTCATCGCCACGTACAACTTGCGCTCGGAAAGCATCACGACTTTGATTGAAGGCCAATCTGTCTGTTGTGTCTCAGCGAGTTGCCCTAGCCAACCGTACGGAACAGTAGCGGCAGCCATTGCTGACCAAAACCCGTAAACCCAACCACGGCTTCTCGCTCACGCCTTAGCTTTACATAGGCTCGGGCAATGCTGAAGGTATATCTAACGAAGGCCTGGTGTTGTCAAGAGCTGGGCACTCCACTCTTAGTGGTAGGGCAATATGGAAGACGAAGACGGCAAGCAGAGCGTTGGCGTCAATCTGGTCGATGCCAATATGGATACGCTGCTAGACGGCAGGCCTAGCACGCAACAAAACTTGGTCCTCCAAGGCCGGCAACCTCCTCGATGGAGGTCAAGGTGTCTGCCCAGAGGGTTTTTGGAAGATGGATATGGTTCATGTATCGCCAGAGATCGTGCTGGCACCAGCCCCCAATTCAAACAGATTTGGACGCTTGTGCCCGGCCAGCACCAGGAGATGCTGAAGACCAAGTGCCAGTGCCTTGGAGCCGCTGAGTGAGTAGTGGAATGCCTAGCTGGGCTACTTGCTTGGGGTACCTGCTTTTCCAACGCCGATCCCTGCAAGAAGGTGAGATGACATATGTTGACATCTGTACGGATTCCCGGGATTCGTTACGCATAGCGGGGTGCTGTAGCACAAGCCTAACGGGCAAACCCCCACCATGACCGCAGACTGGAGCCTCCCTAGGTACTTACTCACGATACCTAAAGTTGGAACTCAACACCACGTTTGCGCTCTCGGGGCAACCAAGATTCAGACTGATGGTGAGCCCGTGTTCTAACGATATTTCATCTCGTTAGAGCCTCTCATCCGGTTTCATCACGATCATCGCGATGTTCCCTGTCTTTCCGTGGGTTTTCAGTGTGCAAACATACGGGTATTGGCGGGGTCAATTGCGGGAGTCGACAACGGGATCAACGGGATCATACTCTGCCAAAACCCATGGCAGTTGAAGTTGCAACAAGCCCCGTACGCTGGGCTCTGAAACGCGATTGACCTCTTGCGACGTCAATATGGGTAAGATTCTGTTAGTCAGAAACCCTGGAACTGGGAACGGACAAGAACCTGGAAACAGGAATCCCGAGGTGCACCGTGACGTCACACCAGCTGGCCGTTGCGCTGCCCCTCGGCGCCGCGTCCGGGCAGTGGAAAAGTCGCCCTTCCACCCGGTTTACTCAACGGTTTTCTCTTTTTCCATGAACGAAAACTAGACACGAACTATTACTGTCTCTCAGCTGATCTGTATACCATCGATACCCACAAACTTGACGACGAGAGACCAACGAGGACAACAAGGATATCAGCACCACCAGCACCACCAGCATTACCAGCACTACCACTCCAAGGAGGCTCATTTACAGTCTCTAAGCTTTTGGACAACACACCGATACGCCCACCATGCCTGAGCACCCTTTCTCCCCCGAGGACTTCCCCATCGACGAGGACCATGAGTTCAAGCCGACCGAGTTCTACTTCCTCAAGGGGGCCGTCCACTTCAAGAAGACGGCGGCGATCCTGGACATGACGAAGAAGGTGAAGGCGTCGCGGTGGCGGGACTTTTCGCAGTCGTTCCTGCGCGACGTGGACAACGCGTCGAAAAAGGCCGAGGAGGACGAGGAGAAGCCCAAGTACGAGATCACGTCGTGCGGCGAGATGATGCGCACCATCAAGACCATGGTGGACGGCGAAAAAGGTGAGAAGATCTGCGAGCTCAGCATGACCTTCGTGTCCTTCGACAGCTCCCAGGTCCGCTTCCCGGACAAGGAGCACAGCCGCCACCCGCTCGAGATCTGCCCCGTCGAGGCCGGCTCCGAGAACAAGCACGAGTGCTTCGTCCGCCACTCGATCCCCTACTTCTGGGACATGTCGAGCCAGTTCGGCACCCTGTACAAGTGCCTCAACCAGAAGCGCGTCAAGATCGGCAGCGTCTGCGCTTTCGGCTTCGGCAAGGACGCCGTCCTCGCCCTCGAGGGCGACCAGCTCGACGACGTCTGCGCCATCAGCACCTGCGTCATCCTGCTGAACGGCCGGGATGCCATGGACCACTAAATCAAGCTATTGTCGGAAGGAGAAAGGGGCTGAGAAGGGGAAGCGAGCGAATGGGTGTCCTTGTCGATATGCTCAACCCAGGATTCTTAGTGCTGCATGACCTACGAAGGCAAAGCGGACGGCGTTTTGAGTTATTTTGTGCTTGGTGTACAATGATGTAATGCTATATATGATCCTTTAATTTACGTTCAGTTGGATTTGAAACCAGTCAAATGAATTGATGTCGAGATTCTCTGTGAAAACTACTAGATGCACAGTAAGTATGCTGCGTAGACCTTGCGGAAATCAACTCTAATTGCAACCTGAAAAACGACCAACTGTATCTACCAGTCCTTGACCATGAAATGCTCGCTGAAGCCAGAACCCCAGTTTACCCTGTCTTAACAATACCATCTAGGAAGGGGTATCGTCCTGAATGTGAACACCTGATGTCCGTCTATGTTTCCTTGCGGTAGTAACTTCTCCCATTCCTGACTTCTCCCCATCTGCGAAGAAAACCTTGATACAACAATCCGTCGACTGACTCTCTGTCCCAAAATGAAATTCCGTTACAAAGATTGAATTGTCTCTAATTACATCGCCGCCAATTTACCATCCCCAGAACTCGAAAATGGCCTCGAGGGCCTCCTTGGGATGGGTAAAGGGGAAATTGTGGCCGCCGGGCACGATGCGCCAGAATACGTGGTCCTCGCCGCCGACGAGCGGTAGGCCGTCTTCGCGGTAGTCGTTCTTCTGGATGAGCTCGTCGTGGCGGGCCAGGATGAAGGCCGTGGTGCCGGGCGCGCGCACGCGCGCTAGCTTGCGCCAGTAGTCGTGCTCGGCCATGAGGGGGCCGACGCGCACCGTCGACATGAAGGCCGGCACGAAGCCCTCGTGCGCCCGCAGCATCCAGTGCACGTAGGCGGCGATGCGGGCCTCGAACGGGTGCACGCTGTCGACCGTGTCCTCGTTGGGGTCGACGACCTCCTGGTTGGCCGTGTCGAGGAGGGACTCCTTGGAGGAGGTGGTAAGAGGGGCGACGGCGGCGGCGTCGGTGGACATCTTGCGCTTCTTGGCGACCGAGGCGCCGATCGGGGTGCGCAGGCGGCGCTTGGTCAGCCGCTCGAGGATGGCCTCGGGGACGATTCCCGACGTGAAAATGAGGCGGCTGAGGCGCCCGAAGTTCTCGGAGCGGATGACGCCCGTGGGCGCGAGGAGCACGAGCGACTCTACCATACGCGGGAATGTGGCGGCGAAGTTGAGGGCGATGCCGCCGCCGAGCGAGTAGCCGACGAGGTGCATGGCGCCGTCTCCGGTCCAGGCGAGCGGGGACGAGGCCAGGACCAGGAGGATCTGGGACACGAAGAGGCGCGTGTCGAAGGGCAGGTCGCCGACGCCGTCAGTGAAGCCGCGGCCAAACAGGTCGAATAGCATGACGCGGCAGCCCTTGGCGGCGATGCCGTTGGCAATCTCAGACAGCGTCATACACGACGTGCTGATGCCGTGGATGAAGAGCACCTTGCGGCCGTCTTCGGGGCCGAACTCGTAGACCCTGATGTTGCCATACTTGGAGTCGGGGGGGATATATAGTTAGCGAAAAGGGCCTCTTTTGCAGAATTTGGTACAGTTTCTCTTGCAACCCTAACCAACCCTTCTCGTCTTCGGATCTCATACTTACAGGAGTTTCTACATCGCGGGCGCCCGGGAAATGGTCGGGCTGATATGGCAATTCCTTGATCTCATCCTTGCTGAGGTAAGGCAGAGACGTGGTAAGCGGGCCTGGGAGGATCTGCTTCCGGCGCGGGTACAGAGAGTATTGGAAGAGAGAGAGGCATGCCACCGTGGTCACCACCGTGGTTGCGACAATGGCAACAGCGCTGGTCTCGGATGTGCGAAAGATATCCATCTCACTGGAGGTTTACTTTGTAACCTAGCAGTTGCGATTCACCGGGGTTTAGCGGGATAATTGTCCTAGCTCAAGGTACGTGTAGCCACATGCAACCATACCTAGATATAGTATGGAGTGGGATCGAGAAAGGGACCTAAACCCCGAAGGAATGAAAAGAGGAAGAATCCGGGGTTGCTGCACTCTAACTGTCACGACCTGGCCACCCGGTTCAAACCCGAAAGTAAGGAGCACGAAGTAGAGTGTGGAGAGAGTGAGAGTGAGAGAGAGAGACAGAAAGTGTGTGTATGTGTCAGCTGCACCTGCTAACATACTTACCTAGCATATTGGCATGTGGTTGGGCCCGCTACCCACGTGGGCTTTTACCATTGCACCCAGATCAGCGAGTCAGGCCTATACAAATTCATACCTATGCACCCTCATACAGGTAGGTATAGATAGGTCCAATATGCTGTAGGCCCCTCCAATTAATTGTTATTTGTTATACTTAATACAACCCGGATCACATATGACTGCTGTTTATCTCACATAACCCGATTCTTGTGGACCTATGATATCATAGGCATGTTTGATTCATTACCTGGGACGTGCCTCGAAAAAGGGAGGCTCCAACCCGTCTTCAACTCCTGAATACTTCGACTTTCAGCGATATCATATCCAACATCATGCAGTGCCTACAACCCAATATCGCAACACAACATAAGTCATCGGCTGGTATTTCCGCTTGCAGTTTGCGGCAATGTCAGGTAGGCCTCCGGGAAACTCCCTCACCACATCTGACACCACGACTGAACAAAGCGCAAAGTCCCTGACCAACTTTTCCCGTCAGCAACTTCCCTTTCATCCCCGATCCACTAGGCACCTCCAGTATACATATATATATACACTCGTGGTATCAGACCGTAGTCTATTGCGAGAGTCGCGGCCCCATCCAGTCAAGATGAGATGATCGAGACCGCTTTGCAAATACCCCATTATATTCCTACAGCGCCGAAATCCACGCTTTTACAGAATCACCACCATAGAACCGACCGGAACTCCAGTATCATGAGCACCTTGCTCGAGGGTCAGCGTCAGAACCGCTAACCCATATTTCCATTGTGTTCACTTTTTGCTTTTTCTTTCTTTTCCTTCTGTCGTTATTGTCCCGTCACCGCCAGTTGCCCTGACTGAGTGATAACAGCCCCGCGACACAGTCCATATCGGGTCTCTTGCTAGGGCTGACTTGGCCTCGCATCATGAAGCTGTCCACCTCGTCGTCTCCCTTGGTCCCCTTCCCAGATTTCTCCGAGGGCAGTTTCTTTTGGCCATTTTCATCCTCGAAGATCGAAACGCTAGTCTCCAGTCCGGCCTTGCCGCCTCGAAGACGAGGCACCGGAGCCGTGTTGGCGCGATTTCCCAAGAAAGACCGCTTATTCATCGCATTAGGACCTTGCTCTCCCAGTACACGTCCGACACGTCGAGCATTGCCAAGTACTGTTTGGACCGTAGTCTGCTCTTTCGAAGGAGTCGTGGAGGGTAAGACATGGCGCCGGCGGTTAGGGTTTCCCTCTCCATCAGGACTCCAGTTCTCTTTATCCGAATCTCCCCCGGGAGACAGCAGAACAGCTGAGCCGGGCTTGTCAGCACTCGGCTTCCCCAACTCAACATCCTCCGTCGCCGCTCTTTCAGGCTTGTCTAAGGAATCAGTCGATGATTGTTGTGTGGCTTGAGCAGGTGGGGGAAGGCTCTGGATTCGTGCGATGCTGCTGCTAGACCGGCTCAGTTTAGGTTTCTTAGACAATGAGCTGCGGCGGCTGGGTGGTGCATTGCGTTTGCCCGGGTTGGACGACACAGAAGCATTGGCTGCCTGCGCGACAGCGCTCAGAAGACTGCTTAAACCACTCGATGTCTGACTGCTAGAACGCAGAAGCGAGATAGCCGCAACAGCAGAACCAGATGACTCGTTTTCGGCCTGTTGAGTTAGTTCGTCCCGCGTTTCGGCATCACAGCACGACTCCCAAGCATGGACATCGCGTGAACGGCCGGGGGCGAGCTGAGCCGGTAAGCCAGCGGTCAGCGTCGAAATGGGCGGCAGCGTGATGCCAGACAAGGCACTCTGGCTAGCACTCTGACTGCGTTGCAGCATGCGGCGAACGGGAGGTAGAGTTGCCGTGTCGAGAGGCATCTGACGTGGGGCTGGCCTTGGCGGGGAAGGCTGCGATGACACCAGCTCGGCTTTGCCCTCGAGTGACAAAGACAGGCGGAACTTGGACGAAGATGATGAGGGTGGCGGCAGGATGGAGCTTGGAGAGTTATCCACCGTGGACCCAGCAGATTGCGGGAAGGAGTCAAGCCTAGTATGCGTGTTAAACAAAACCTCTCAAGGGTAGGAAGATATAAAATATACCTGAACGACTCGTCACCGGTTCGATCAAGCGTTGTGGGAGATGAGAAAGAGGTGCCCGTATTCCACCTGTTGGATAGGTAACCGACCGAGTTCGGCAAAGACTGTGAGAACTTTTGAGAACTCTCGTTTGCGTTCAAAACGAAGGAAGAGTGTGAGGGTGTAACGACCGACTCCGATGCCCTTCTTTCGGGATTTGATTGCCCCGTTGCGCTGGGGTTGACAGCCGAGGGAGACAGTCGGAAAGAGTGCATGGTGCCTACGCTGGCGGGGCTCGGGGCCCGGTGCTCTGCCTCAGCAGGACGCGTCTCGAAGCTCTCGCCGGCCATGCTAGAAGCGTTTCCGAAAGACAGCGATTCAGCTGCCAAGCCAGGAAGTGGTCCTCCGTACCGCAGTGCCTCAATTTCCTGTGGCGACAACGGACGCGATTTCCGCCTGTCATTCTGGCGGCGGTTTTGAAACCAGATCTAAAACAACGATGGCATGTTAGATAGCTGAAGAAGAAGAAAAGTCTGCTGTGAACCCATGGAGTTGCCTCGCCCTGTACTAACCTGGACTTCTTTCTCATTAAGTGTGACGCGATTGACGATGTTTAAACGCGCTGCTTTGTCGGGCTTCGGATTCGCGTTGTACGCGTCCTCGAGGATGGTTTTGTCTTGGGCACTGCATTGAAGCACGAGTCGTATTAGTCAAGAGCACCCTCATAAGCTTTTTGGATGCTCCCAAGCGGAGTACGTACGTGGTCCTCTTCCGCTTTCCCTTGGGATGTCTTTCATTTTCAGGGCGTGGTACAGGGTAGCCCGACTCCATATGGAATGACGTCTCAAAAGACAGGGCAGACGAGTCGGGGTCGCTCATGCTGCTCTGGAAACTCGCTTCTTGGCTCGCCCGGCGTTCGGCTTGCCCGTCATGGACGCTGGCGGTCGGGGAGGGGCCCGGGGATTGTTGGTGGAGGGGGGACATGGTGGTGTAGGAGGGTTGTAAGGCGTAGATGCTGACGATAGCTAGTAGTCGGGTCTATGAGTGCATAGTACAGTGGTTGGCCAATGGGTAGTGGAGTGACGTGCAAGACGTGTCGTGCCTTGCCGTGTCGTGTCGTGTCGTGCCGTGCCGTAGGTATGGGTATGAGTATGGGTATGGCAATTCAGATTAAAGAAACAGACACAGACACAGATGCCAGCCAAACGAGCGAAGGCTGTTATTGGTACAGGATCAATTGAAGAAACCTCTCGTTGTGACGTCGAGAGCAGGGAAGAGCAAGAGAGGAAAGAGAAGACGTGTGGTTGAGAGTGAGTTTGGTGGATGAGGCCCGAGATGGAATGGAATGTAACAGATAGGTCAGAGGTATATGGCGGGAGGAGCCAAGAGGGTATTAATTGAATCGAGCTAGCCTCGTGGTCGTGGTCGAGGTGGTGGTCAAGGTGAAGCGTAACGTATCGAACTTTAGTCTCCGTCTTGTTCGCGATTCCCTGGGTTTGGCTGACGGTTCGAGGCAAGTCAAAGTAATTCGGCGCCAATATCCATCAATCAAGTACCAAGTAACAAGTCGGTGGTTGATCAAATCGCGTCTCTTGCCCTGCTGAAGTGGAACATGCAGCGGTGCAGCGCATACCGAACCGTGAGAGGAGGAGAGAGAGAGCGCGCGCAAAAGCATGGGTCCATTTGCATCCATCCATCCATCCATCCCCGCTTCGCCTACTTCTTCACTCCCTGACTAGTTCTAGTCCCAAGAACCTCCCCCCTGTCCGTCGCGTCTACCCTGTGGTATTTAAAAAAAAAAAAAAAAAAAAAAAAAAAAAAAAAAAAAAGAGCCCGCTAGTCAATAAGCTGTCCAAAGCCTGGCCCGATGCGGGTGGCCTGGAGAAATTTGATTTGCACAAATAAACCGAACTTTGACTCTCGGCCAAAGTGGCGCGTTGATTGGCCTGTTCATGACCGATTAGGCAGTCTCCCAAACATCTTCGTGTCTTGTTGCCATGGGAAAACCGCGATGTCTTGTCTGACTTTGGGATCCCCCCAAGCCAAGTTCCCAACCTGCCAACCTCCAACCTCGCTTTTCTCGTTCTTTCGCATTTCCCCATCCTGAACCGTCCTTGCCTTGCATATGGTAATATACCCTGCTTAACCAGGGGCGGGCAATAAGAAGAAGAAGAAGAAGAAGAAAAAGATATGACTGGTACGTCCAATACATCGCCACCTGATCTTCTTCTCGCCAGTGGTTTTTCTTTATCAAAGACATAAATACTCTCCATGTTCCAATTGATAGACGCGTTCAACGGCTAACCCAGCAAGATGAGTTGCAAGTTCTATTTTGACCATTACTAGTGTGGTGTTGACAATAAGGTTAACCTCGCTGCAACGATCTAGCAGACAAGCGTGTCTCCGTAGTTTGCAGTGCCAATGCGTATGTGATTCAAGTCTCTGCCATTGGCTGGCTGGCTGGCTATGTCATAATAATAATAATAATGACCATTCGTTATGTGCTGACTGACTGACTGACATTAATAAGTACCTACATACATCGCCGGTATTGAGGAGACTACTAACTACTAGGCTAGGATAACTAATGCAATGCATGCACTACCTTCTGTCAAATTGCCTCCTCCTCTTTCTCCAACACGACCATTCCTGCTCACAAGGACGCACCCTAAATTAATAACATGCAAAGTGCATAAGATTGAATGCTTAGCATACATATTTGCGCCGCGGCACCTTCTATTGGCCCGTTTCGTGCAAGTAAACAATACAGATCCGAGACAGCCTCATCATACTCGCCGGCCGCCTCGTGAGAAGAAAGAACGAAACAAGCCGTTCAAATAGTTTGTTCGTTCAGAGTTGTATTGTTTGCCCTCCGTCCCGCCCGCCCGTTGTGAATGTCTCTCCTCTCGGCCATCACCCATGACGGAATCGAATCCCCACCCGAATCACGATACTACTACGATGCACAAGGGGGGGGGTTGGATAGCCCTGCCCTGGCTCCTCGACGCGTCTCCATTCTGCGCCGCGCGCCAGAGATCGATGCCCTGTGCTGTGCTGGGTGGGGGGGCGAGCGGTTTAGAAAGCAGCTTGTGCCGTTCCACCACGAGGTGGGCGACAGGTGCAGCAATCGAACTGCAGCTGACCGCCGAGGTAGGCTCGCTCACAAGAGAGTGGTAGTAACTGGGTACTATTATACAGAGCCTGGGCATCAGAGAATCGGGCATTGTCGCACTGACTGGCCTCATGTCATGTGTACAAAGGCATGCTGAACCTCCATCAGACTCTTGGCATTTACAGGCGTCTTGCGTCTTGTGCCCATGCCGGCCGATCCCCATCCCATGCAGACTGGTCAATGACATCCATACAGCTACGCTATTCTCGGATCGTGAGCTGGCAACGGCGTTGGGGCAGCACGACTATAACCACCAAACCACAATAGCAACCAATGAAATAACAAATGACCCAATATGTTTCGTTGGATGTGCCAGAGCTCTGGATTCGACGTGCCCACTTAGGCCGATATACCCCTATCATATCGGCTGTCTGAGAGCCTCAATGGTTGGGACAATAGTCGTCGAGCCGGACTCGCTTCTACTGATCGCAGACCTGGGAGAAGTGCCAGGGATTTCTAAGATTTGAAGAATATATGCAACTTAATGATACTACTCAAAACCCACATATGCTTCATTACATATGTAGCACATTCGCTGGAGGTTATGTGCTGCTCAGGAAAGACAATCCTTTGGATCGTGATGGGAGAGCCCAGGCCCGCGAGGGGACTGCTAAGCACATATATTTGCATATTCTTCATTTGTCGTCTTTCAAAAGGATATACTGCAGGGCGATATAGTGTATGGTTTCGTCAAGACAGCCTGGGACGGCACTAGGAAGAGACGCAGATACAAAGTCCAGTATCCGAAAGACTGGCAATCGTTGATGCTGAAACACAGGCAGAACAACTTAAACTTAAAGCTTGGGTATGCAAACTATTTCGTGTGCTATAACCACCTCCATGGCTACCCATGACCCCTGCCTGAACCTCATAAACAATCTTCCTAAGCTTCTCCTGATTCCAGAGTTACAATTCAAGACTATGCCAGCGCATGTGGGTCATTCAGCTGCCGTACTGCAGACTTACTTATATAGATACTCGACGTTCAAGAGTAGTCGCAGGGTCGTTTCGATACCCAAGTGGTTAGGAGGACTCTTTTCCAGAAGTACGAAGTAAACCCTGGTCGTGACCTAGTCCCGTGGGCATATTGAAGGAAGAACATTCAAGCAGGTCGCTAGTAACTATCTCGTGTTGTCCTAAGGTTAGAGCGGTAGATTTTGAAAGCATAAGTTGTTCTCCAACGAACCTTACTCCTGTCGAGTCGACGCGGTGTGACTTCGAGGTTGATTTAGCAGAAAACGAAGGTATCTACCTCCCTCTGCCTCCAGACTGGATATAATTCATCTAGACAATTTTTACTCCACACTAGATCTCTTAAGTAAGAGAAGTTAATGCTCTCTTTTACACTCACCATCATGGCTTAGGTATGCCGTGTATACCGTCCACTACCTCACCACGAGGAATATGGAACAGAATCCAAGGCTTGGCTTTTCCAGTGGCGGCATATCATTAACTCTCATTTCTCGTATAGCATGTCACTCAATGCTTCATGTTTGCGTATGACAACGAATGCAGGTTGTTCTATAACACACCAATGTATGCGTTAGAATGGTATAACCGGTGGATAGGCTGGACCCCAGCACAACCACGACACCTCCCCCTACCCATGTTCCACATGCTATATAACACCCGGCTGCGTATACAAAGCACAAAGACATCTTACCCTTCCTCATTAATCCGCAAGCACCTGCCGTAGCATCTGCAGGAAATTTTCCTTCAGATGATGCACCTCGCTGACCTCGGGCTTGACTGGCTCTCCCGCATTACGTCGAAGCCGGTCTTGCTTCTTGGCCCTGCGCCTCCTCTCGGCCTCAATAGGGTCGAGCTCGTCTTGCAACTCCTCCTCAGCCTCGTCCTCGGAGTCCTCGTCATAGCCCATCACTTCCAGGTCCATGTTGTTGAGCCCGAAGTCACTGGCTTGCATGCTCGCCACGCCAGGGAGGGCGTCCACATTTGCTTGCCCCTCGGCTGCCATCTTTTGCCGCGTCTTGTCGTGGTGCCACTTCTTGCGAGCTTCTTGCCATGAAATCAGGTTGTTGATCTCGGCAATAGCCTTCTCCTTATCTACCTGGCCAGTCGTAACACCGCCCTCGAACAGAGCATTGATGTCCAACGACCCAGCCTTAGGCCCCTTTCTTAAGAATTCCAAAATGCCCTCTATCCAGCCCATGAGCTGCGTGAAGAGACCATTATCGTGAGTGTGAACTTCGTGCACGAACTTGTAAAAGTTATGCTCGTGTCGTTGACAGAGATCAATAAAAGCCTGGACTGTTTGATTCGGATCCGCCGAAGCGTCGTCTTCCCGACATTTCTCGACCACCTATAAGCTGAATTAGTGTTTTGTATGATAGAAGTTTGGGCCGTACAAGCTTACCTGGATCATGTCATCCATGAACACAGAGAAATCCGTGATGCTGTTGTACACGTTGGCGGATTTGTAAACACGGACCAGCGGCTCGTAGAAGATCGTGAATAGATCTCGCAGTAGTTGCAGGGTGACCGGTTCTTCAATCATGTGAAGCATCATAGCCTTGTCACGCTGCCGCGTGTAGAGCTTGAGAAGCTGCTTCAGATAAGAGAACAGCTGCGCTCCTTGTTTGAGCTCCTCGTCGACGTTCTCAACGGCATTGTTAAACGCCACGTAGGCATTGTAGAGTCTTCCGATCTGTTCGGGAGTCAACGGTGGCTCTATCAACTCCGATCGCAGCACGGCTACGATAAGATCCACATCGTCCGCGATGGCCTCCTCCCGGATCGAAAGCTTGACCGGGTCATCTGCTTCCGTAAACGCCTTCAGCTTCTTTACAAACACGTCATCTCCTATCTTCGCAGCGACAGCATCGATATTCTTCTGTTGTTGGCGAATGCCATCATTCAATGCTGCCGAGAAGATTCGTTGCATCAATGATCGACTTCCGAACGGTTGTGCCAGGAAAAGGTCGAGGACACTAGCCATGACTGCAGCAGGATTTGCGATCCGGATGGCGTTCTTCAGAAGAGTGTAGGGAATCAAGGAATGGATCCTCTTCATTTGCGCAAACAGTTCGGGAGAGTTGTCCTCCGCAAGGAACAGATGATATACCGTCGCAGCGACTTCGATACGAAGCCACTCGGCAAACTTCTGGTATTGTATGCTGAGGTCCTGGATAGTTTCCTTGTCCTTGATCTCCTGGAACAGCATTGTTAAGCCGTTGCGCTCGACAATGTCTTGACGGAACTGTTCCATGTATACATCCAGTTCGGCAGCTCGCTTCCTGGCGATCTCGTAGAATTGCTTCTGCTCCTCCACTCGCCTCTCATCGACTGCCTTGCGACGCATGATATCGTAAACATCTTCATCGGTTGGAGTCATGGGGTCATGAGTCAAAAATTCTTGCATAGCCTTAGTCTGTGCTACTTGGGGATCGTGTAGCAAGGATCGCAGGAAAGCTCTCAGCGAGATTCTCTGGTTCTCGCGCCACAATATCGCATCCTACGATAATCAGTCGTCTGCTATAGATGTCGGATAGTTCAATATGGCACTCACTGCAGATTTCGGGCTTGGTACGGGGCTTGATGTTCCGTCTGTGCTAGGGCGGGGTGAAGATCGCGAGGATTTCCCTATCGACGTCGTGGACAAATTGCGGCGATGATCGCGTACGGTGAGGTTTCTCATCGACTCCCTGAGGCCGCCAGATTCGCCGTTAGGGGGCTGCATCGTCGACACGGAGGAGAGCGAGGACGCATCAGAGTCGCCGTTGCCATCCGTCATGCGCCCCAAGAGGCTCGATGCTGCTGTGTCCGACTTATTCTTCTTGGGTACTGGGGGTAGTACCTTTCCTGGCAGCTCGATTCGCAACTGCTTGTGTAACCGGGTAAAATCGCCGTATCGCCTCCCCACAAAATGCTCGAGCTCCTGTTTCCGTTTTACGCGAAGTAAAAACTCCTACTAGCCATTAGCAGTGTCTGACGATGATGATGGGGCTTGGAACGTACAGCATGCTTATGCGACCTGATTTTCCTCTTGACCGAAGTGATGCGCACACCTGCAACATTCACGTCCCAGCCGTTGACGTAATTGCCTTCAGGCAATGTGTTTAACATGCCAGTATCGATAGCATCGCGGTCCACGATCTCCATCTCGGCGAATCTTATCCGCTCTTCGAAGCCCGAGGCTGTAGGCACGCCGGACACCATCATCAGTTCGACAACCTTTCTGCATTTTACAGCAAGTTTGCGACGCTTCGTCTCCTCCAATCGGTCTTCAGAAGATGAAATATTTTTACTCGCAAATGATTCGAGAAACTAGCAAATAGGTACACGCGATTAGCTGTTGCACTTGAGGATAATATTCGGGGAATATCCGGCTTACCACTTGCAACTTGTCCTGCCAGAACTCCTTCTCCCTTGCCTTGTCCAGAAAAGGGAATTCGCGAACATGGTGTACGAATATGTAACGCAGGATGGGAAGCTCGGAATCGATGGGCGACACCTCTCCAAGAGGCGAACCGAAAGGTGCTCCAAAGCGGCGCAGGGCTGTAGGCGAGTTGAGTTCGTTGATTTCCCAGGCAACTTGTTCCGATATGAGTTCTCTCTTGAGGTCTATACGGTCACGGTGTCAATACTGTCAGCCCAAGTCCCAATGCGTGTCGAGGGTGTAAGCAGCTTGAAAACTGGCTTTTTCGTTGCTCTTTTCTCAACATACAGTGCTCTTGCTTTCCTGTCAGCGTCTGGCCGGGCGGCGGTATTGACTGAATGCTCTTCGTCCGGGTCGCATTCTCAACAGGAGGTCGTTCTGGCGCGGATTCGGGTTGCGCAGGCGGGTTGTCCCCCGCCGCTGTGGTGCCGTTGGCCGAAGACATGGTCGATAGTGATAGGCAAATCCTCGAGGGTCTGTAAACAAAACTGCAACAAGAGAATGGCTGGCTGGCTGAACTGGAGACGAGTATCTAAAGGCAGAAACAAAAAGTACGTTTGTCTGCTGTCGTGTGGGTTGTGGTGATGCTGTATTGGTAAGAGATGCAGGGCGGTGGCTTTGCTTTGCATACGTGACGTCCTAGCAAGGTACATATTTTAGTCTCACCCCAAGATCAGAGCTGGCGGGAGATGGCGGGGTTTTGGGGGTCTATCAAATGATCGATCTACAACACTTACAGTAGTTCAACAATGTCAATCTCTGAGGCGCCTCTGGTAGGACCGATTCCCTCGAGGCCCCGAATGACACCTAGCAAGTGAGGTTGGAAATCAAGCGAGAAAGAGAAAGAATGAGTCCGATAAAGTAGATGCATACGTCGCTACAAGTGAGTTTGCTTATGTTGATGAACTCAAATGGCTTCGTCTTCCCACGGGCGCGCAGGAGCAAGCAGGGATTCCCCCCCATCAAGGGCTGAATGAGCCACCATGGCACAGCGCGGGCATAGAAATGGCTGCTTTTAGCGCCCAATCATCCTGGGAATCCAGTGCCGTAGTGCCGGATTCGGCAACGTTGGGCTTGCTCATATCGACTCCCTTGCGCGAGGCATCATCAATCCGCAACCCAGTCAGTCACGCCGTGAATCGACTACCACGGCACAAGACACCGATAAGTTTGCCGCTCGATGTCGCTTCTCACTCTTGGCTGGCTGGGCGCCGGCTCATGATGACGACGCGTGTCGGGCTGGGATAGAATCTTGAGCCGTGATCAGGGATGACGTCGCCCGTTTCAAAACATGGCACAAATATATGGATCCCAGCTGAGTCTAGGACGCGCCTTACCAACTATAACTGCCAATCCAAGATTGATCCTGCTACCAGTAGTACCGTACCTTCTACTACCTACTCTGCACTGCAAATTCAATTAGGCTTCATCGTACTAGGAATGGAATGGACAGTCGGTGCCGCGGATGCCGCTGTATACAATAATATCTTGACCTACTACTTTAGGATACATTATGTTACCCGTATATCCGTAGTTATAATGCAAACCTATATACTATTAGGTAAGATATATGTGCAGCCCGAAATATGTTCATGTTATTTATATATAATTCCGACTGGACCGAACCAATGAGCTTTCATGCGCCATTCCTGTTCATGGAACAGCATGCACACATGGGAGGTACGCATTCGGAAAATGGCATGGGAATCTGAATAGCCCAACCAACAGCGCGTGGAAAAACCACCAGGGGATACTTATATGTACCTAATTCGCCTCAATCAACCATTCATATAAAAAGAGGTAATCATACGCACCCACTGAGCAGAAATGATGGTTTGTTTGTAATATCCGCCTATATGCACCGCCGAATGGTACCCTGTTTAGCTGAATGCGACACGACAGCCTCAGTGGCTGATACGGAATCTGTGCGCTCGTCTCCTGCCCCTGGCTTGTGTCAAGCCGAGAAGGAAAGCTTCGTTCCTATTCCTCGGGCAGATTGCTCAAGGCTTTTTGAATGAGTTCTTGGACTATAAAATTACTATTACATACAATCCGCATATTTACATGAAGTGAAAATCTATATAAGTGAACAAACAGTTGGGTATCGTGCCATTGTCGTAAGTGAAAATCAGAGGGGAAACCACGTAGCCACCAATCACGATGACGTTACAATTCATCGAAGACACGTAGCACCGCTTCGTCTGCTGGCGAGCCATCGTTTCTTGTGTGATTCAGTGCTGCCCTCACCACGTCTTCCAAGTGATCGGATGCCCTGGTCGTATTCGCGATGCCTCCGGGCACAGACACGTTTCCGCTCGGCTTGTTTCCTGATACGAAATCGGACACGGCGTCAGGAATCGAGTCTGAGACCATCTCCGACAACGCAGGGACATCCACGGAAGGACCGTATTGGGCCGCCAGAAACACCCCCACGACGACGAACAGCAAGACAGATGTGATGATCCAGACGACCCGGAGGCGCCTCCGGGTTCGCTCTTGCCAGTCCTTGTCGGCTTTGTCCCAGTTCTCGACCCGTGTAAGGACACGGTCCATACGTTCACTAAGGCTCTGTACCTTCTGGCGACCCGTTAGGATGCGGCTCTTCAAAGCCTCTATACGCTCTTCTTGTTCGTCGAACTGGCCGAAGGAGTCAAGTTGGGCCTCAACCTCTGTTACCAACCCTTGAGCATCCTTTCTGAAGACATCCTTCGTCTCTTGGGACATGCACGCCAGCTCTTTCATGGCGACAAGGGTACTTTGGAGCGTGCTCAGCTTTTCGAGGACGGCGTAGTATGTATCATCGAGGCGGCGCATTGTGTCGGTCGAGAATGTGTTGAGATCGGCGAGAGACTTCTTCAGACCCCTATTTCGGCACTGTTAGCAACGATTCCAAACATCGGGATACTCTACGGCCAGGATCGTGGTAACCTACGCTGTGCGCGAGGCAGCGCGCACCCTCTCCGCCTGGAGCTGCTTCTCCCTCACCGCAGCCGCGGCCGTGGCCAGCGTTCCAATATCCTCAGTCCCCTGAAACAGCATACTGGTTCGGTGGCTCTGTTCAGCGCTACTCAACCTATACGGTGTGACGCCTTCGGAGCGCGGGAAGTCGAGCGACTCCCGTGCTGGCATTTGTAGTGTCGGGGCGGCGGACTGCGGGACCCGATCGTTACGGTCCCGCTGGTTGCGTCGTTGATGGAGGTGCGGTAAATGGTGATGCTGGTGTCCATGGCGCTGCTTAGTTGGCGCGGAAGCATCCGTGATTGAGCGGCTCATCCGATGTTGTGGTCGTCTTGGGGAAGCCGACCGGGTGGACGACAGGTCAAGCGCGACGCCATTGTTCGACATGGTTCGTGTAGAACAGCCCTAGAAAGACACATTCCCGCTAGGGGAACTGGAGCAGGAGGAAAATTGTCGAGGAGATATCCATGTAATGCAAGATGGCCAGTGTCTTTAATGGCAGTGGTTAACTTGTTGTCTCCGTTTTTCGTGGTCTGTGAAGTTAGCAGCGATGGCTGAAACGGGGTCTCGGCGGTGGTACAGGTTTGCACTATTTTAGGCATTTGGAGGGTCCCCCGGCTTCCGGCGTCACATGTCATAAACGTGGGCAACAAGGCAAAAGTACTGCAAATACCAAGTCACTTTCACATCAACTGGAATGGAAATATGGTTGCGCGTATTTGTATATTTATTTTAGCAACAATATAGAAAGGCTTGATGGCAATCAACGACATGAGCTTCGTTGACGTCATCTCTCGCAGGCATTTAGAGAATCTAGGTGGTATAGGTATGGTCTTGCAAACCTCGCCTACCTTCTTCTATCATTTTCGTGGTCGAAGCCACGAGGGTATCATTAACACCCCGACCAACCGTCAGGTAATAGATACCTGAAGTGCAAGGTCGCATTTCGCCGGTCTCGTCAATTATGAACAGCCCGAGTACATGGCCTAGGAGCGAAGGGGTCGAAGGCGGTAATGGCCCCCTATGTGCTCCATCAGTGATCCCTCAATCAAGGGAAGTCGTAGGCCTTCCCCGGCCAGCTCCTGTTACTTTGGTTCAAGAAGTCTCCCATGTAGTAGGCGCTTCAAGAGTTAATTAGTTTGTTCCTCTTCTCCTTCCGCTTGAGTCGCTCCACACGCTTCTTGTGCATCTTCTCGGCCATCTTCGCGAATCTCTCGCGCTCTTCCTTGGCAGCTCGCTTGTCCTTGATGGCTTGTACGCGCCGCTAATTTATTTGAATGACGGTCAGTACCATATTGGTATTGCTTGGGCTGCACGAGGTGAACAAACCTTTCTGTCCTCTTCCTTCTCGTCCTTCATCTCCTTCTCCTTGGCTTTCATCGCTGCGATAGCCACGCGGGCAGACTGTCGCTTCTCGAAAGAGGTTGTAGTAAGACCCGAGCCCGGCCGGAACGCCTTACGAGGCACATGCCATTGCTTCCCTTCACGAGCGGATTAGAAATAGAACCCTGGAACCGATGCCGGGTTTGTGCGATGCATACCGTTTTTGCGCATCCCTAAGGCTTGTAGCTGTTGCTGTTGCTTTGGCTGCGACGGCGCTTGCGCTTCCGGCGCCGCAGTTGCGGCATTGTCGCTCGGCATGGCTGGTAGCTGGAGTGTCCTTCTTGAGAGATCCCTAATGCTGATGCGAACGCCAACGTCTCGAGTGTAGCGCACAGTGGTGTTGTCGTTGCTGTTTCTAGTGTACCGGTTTCGCGAACCAGCCCAGATTGCTGAATCTGAAAATTCCCATCCCAGCCGCTTGGGGACGGCGTGAAATTTTAGCGGGGACGGAGCTACATGGAAGATTATCCGATTTAAGGGTCCATGCAGCCATGGCCATCAATGCTTACGGCATCGACACTAACAACACATTGCATTTCCAGTATGGCAATCTCCTGCTAATTTCGCGATTTCATTAATCTGTCTACTGCAAAATCCATATTGCAGTCAGTAAAGTAAGCGCAAAATGTCTTTCTGGGCGATCTAGATCTGGAGCTCTCAATCTCAGGATAAGGGATAAGGATGGGGTTGAATGCCATTCAGTCACATTATCCAGCGTGTAAGACATGTAAAAGCATCTGGAGCGGCCAAGCTGAGGAGTGCTGCCCCTTGCTTCTACAATGCAGAGTAGTAGTTGCAATGGAAGCGCAAATGAGAATACTACAGTAGGAAGCTGGCGCGCGGCAGTTCAAGCCAACCCAGTCATCCAATTGTTTGGTTTTGATTTCCATTGAAACAAGGACTGAGAAAACATCAGTGAGGCTGAGACCTGTTGAAAATGGGGTCCAACGCTGATCAACGAGAAACTGTATCCAAGACAATAATTTGCTTATGGCGCTGATGCCGTTCATGCGAATTCAAGACGAAAAGAAACAACCTTGTACACACTGGCGTGAATGGACTCAATTGACCTAGGACAGAAGCCAGTAGGAGGATGTGGCAGCATGCTAGCCCCGCGATGATATGATCCGTACGACACCGGGGTCATCTCTTGTTGGAGGGGAAAACCCTCTTGAGCCTTCCGTCATGACAGTCGACAAGTGCATGTTGGGAATAGCGTCCCCTCTTGATTGTGGGTTGTGATCGAAATTCGAGTTGGCTCTTGGGCCGCTCTGCAGCCCCCCTGCTCTCTCCCCTGGCGAGCGTCCAAGGAAAGGCCCCGCAGTATCTCCGTCACTTGACGGTGAATTTCCTATCCCAATCCGAGCGAGTACCTGAGATTTCGGCCCCTGTGGTGTGGAGAGAAGAAACGAGGCTTAGCTACCCACGAATACATGATACGACACCTGCCACGGTAGGCAGGTGGTGCTGGTTCCCAATGCGGTGAAATTGTTTACACAGGCTGCCAAATCCGGCCTCTCTCAGGTCACGGTGGGCAGACAGGCGAGATTACATGTCCCTCTGCCGAGATATTCTTAGATCAGCCAGCCGCCAGCTGACAATACCGTACGTATCCCTGGTGTGTTGTGTTGTACACTTTGCACTTTGCACTCTGCACTCTGATCTCTGCACCACGGCGTAGGTGTCGTGTCTTCTAGACGGCATACCTGTGGTTGATGGTAGCTACGACAACCACGGTGAGCCGCCGCACGCGAAGTCATCCCGCAGTAGGACATATTAAGGGGATTGCTGGCTGTTGATCTTCGCCGAATCCCAAAGTCTTTGCGCCAAGGAAGGATTGGAAGGAAACCAAGAAACCTGATGTTTGTCTTATCTCTGTAACTATGAAAACGGGTAGTTTACGGTTTACCACCGAGAGGATTGCCTGTTTAATTGCGCGCCATACAACTCTCCACTGCTAAGATCTGCTCTTTATCCGGCCGCCGGGAATCCTGATCATCTGAGCGTCTTCAGATGCAGAGCGCTGATTGGCCGAATAGTGCTCGACACAGCTAGCAATGTGGTATTGCTTATTATAATCCACTATTTGATGTGAGTAGGTTAATAACAAGTAAGCATGCAAAGCATGTAAGCAGCAGCAGGCAGGCCTGAGAACCTGGCAGCCTGTGAGTCTACCTACCCAGGATAATTCCTCTCTCCCAGGTACCGACGGAATAGTTGCCGACGGGATAAAGTGTAGCGAGTAAGTTGCCCGATGTGTAGCGATAGCCCGTCCAACGTGAAGTGTTGACATTGACCACACCGAATCTTCACCTACTGTCTGCACTTCAATTATTCAGGGTTGTGCCTGTAGATCCCGCCTGGGTATTACCTTGCCATAAACGGAATCTGTTCCCATGTCGTGAAACAATGGCTTCTGGTTTCGATCTTGTACGCCAAAACAAGCAAATTGTCAAGCAGTGCCTGCAACTGGGCAAGCTTGGATTGAAGCAGAACAAAGCAAGAGCAGTACGGAGTATAGAATCCATTGAAGGAGACGACATGCAGACAAGACCGAGTTAGTATTAGTCCCCATCTCCAGCGCTCAGCAATGTTGGCCAAGGGAGCGCCACGAGTCCAAAAAGCAATGAGATGTGTATCTGCTAGCCTGGGCAGTATGGGCACTGCGGGTCTGCGTGCATAATTGCCTGGACATTCTTATTTCCCCAGAAGCGCTAGGACTCTTTTTCAGCGCTCTGTACAGACAGGCTGTGACAGGGTCGTGACTGATCTAGTATCCGGTCCAATGCTCCCAATGGGGGAGTTTGATATGTACGCAAAACGTTGTCCATGCCAATTTATGTATTATATGAACCACACGTACATAGATGAAGATTATGCGCGTCGTCTTTGGTCATAGCATCCAGGTACGGGTGCGGTACGGTAGGGGCGACGGGCGACGGGCAGCTAACTAACTCAATCAGGTCCGAAGCGAAGGGGACATTTCGCAGCATGCAGGTAGCTAATGCATGCAGGCGGCATGTGTGGCCTGCTTTAGTTGGGGGTCCAGACGGTGCCCATCAGCACTTGAATCAGTTGGAAAAAGCCTCTCAGCGCCATTGAGAGCGCCTCTCAGCGTCCAGTATCGCCAATCAGCGTGCTTGTTCTGAGGCAAATAACCACACAGCTGACTGACCATGTGTCAACGGACGGCCTCGCCGCCGCGCCGATGCACAAGAGAACGATTCCCTTGCCGGGAAGGCCGTGAGAGAAGGAAGTTGGTAGTTGGTAATAAGAAAATAGGCACCGCACCATCGTCTTGTCGGTGTAAGCTGGACGAGACTGGCCTTTCGCGTCGTGGGCGGACGACGCGGGAAAAAAATCTGGGTTGGCTGGTCCTTGTCGCACTAATTGTTATGAGCGACAGTAATCTTTCAGTGGGAGAAGAGAGCTGGCTTCCCTTAATAATAATAATTTGCACACTTGGGTCCAGAATAACCGAGTAGATCCCCTTAGGCAAGCTGGGCGAGAGCTGGGCAGGGGGGCACCAGGATTGTGAGCAGAACATCAAGAGAAGATTAAGGATTAAAGCAGGCCATGCAAAGCATTGATTGCATTGCATTAGTAGCTAGCATAATATGAAGGTTGAACTTCTAGTCTGTATAAAACGTCGAGTTATGTGGTTAGGTACTTACCGTACATGCTGCCTACTTACTGTCGCGGACTGGCTGGCTGTACCGTACAATCTCAATCTGGACGTATTGAATGATTCGTAGTAGTAGTACCTACTCAAGTACTACTGGATTCCGGCTTCTCTGCCACCCCTGCCCTGCACTGGTGGAGTCCCTTTTAGCTCGCGTACTACCAGATTGTGGGCTCCTTGCACCTTGCACTCTTCACTCCCGCCCACCACGCCCTCTCTCGTCTTCGTTCACCACTTCTTCTCCGCCTTCAATCCTTCTCAAAGCATCCTCACGAGAAGGCGTCACAACTCACTTGGCTCAATTCCAGTCGCAAGTCTATTCGGATAGATTTGCCCTGGTCTTGGCCGTCCGCTCCTTTCTTCCATTCCCATCGAGAATTACCATTTTTCTCAAGTTTGAATTCTGTTAAAAAATCATTTACATTTGTTTCCTTATCTATTCGAGAGAGCAAGCGACCCGGAAATTGGTCGCCTGTTGGGGAACAACAATTCACGACTCACAACAACACACAAAACGCACCGAGACTCTTGACCCATCTTCGGCCTCCGAACCCACGATCAGGTTGATACGCTTTCGATTATCCGCTTTCCTCCCAAGGTAAGACTTTTTAAACTGCATCACACGGTCTGGTGATTCATCCGCTAGGCGCTCGAAATCCTTCGCGCGGATATTTCTTATTGCATTTCGTACCTACGACACGCTTTGGGTGCATCGCTGGCCGCCTATCTTTGCTTAAACGTCTTTGCTGCGATCCTCTTCACGCCTTCACACTCTAATAATAATCTTGCGCAACAGAGACGACATCGACGAAGCGGATTGAACGAACCGGACCTTGGGACCAACGCCTAACTCCTACGCCAATTGCATGCGTCGGGGTGCCCCGGATCGATCTCTATGCTCTCAACCCCGATCGAAGGGCGCTCTTGAAGTCTCGTGCCGCCGAGCGGCTTGGAGGAAATAATGACAACCGCATTTGCTACAAACGGCATCATGGAGTCGACTGCTGTTGGAGTCTTGGGTGGCTTGGATATCGACAACCACGAATCGCGACATCTGGCGCTTCCTAGCCCCCTCTCTTTGGATGGGCGAAGAGCCAGTGACTCGTCCTTGGCAAGCCCGCAGCCATCGCCTCGAACCGCCTTGCCGCCCCCTAATCCCCCTTTCGTCTTTCCCCAGCGTGGGCTGCCGTCGTCCGCGCCTTCGTCTTTTTCCAGAGCAACCGGCCAGCGTCCCAGATCTGCCATTGATTTGCACGAGAAGACGAAGACTTTCGATTTGTCTGGTGGGCCTACAGATACTGGCAGTTGGGGCCGAAGTGCACGCCGCTCTACTGCACTTCCCGACTTCAGTTTCAACCCTGGTGCTACGCTGAGTCCCGACAGCGCTGCCGGCAGATCCCCTCGATCGCCATCTTTCGATTTCAGCTTCCATCCACCTGCCAGTCTGGCAGCTTCAGACAATCGTTCAAGCCCGCCGGTGTCGCCTTCGCAACCTATTCCGAATCGCGGTGGCCACAGGCGCGGTGGAAGTGAATTCGTTGGGGGTCATATCAGGAACGGCAATTCCATTACCGTTACGAATATCAGCCCCACCAAGTCAGAAAGTGGTTTTGCGACGACACCAGTCCTTGCTCCCGTCGACTTGTCAACCGCCCCGTCATCCGCTCAACGCCGCGGCCGTCATGCTCATCGCCGGTCGGCAGCAATTTCCAGTCATGACCTGAGCATGATTCTGAAGCCAACCAGTCCCAACGTACCTAGTGTGCCCAGTAGCCCTGCTCATCTTGAGGAGGGTGCGAATGGCTCAATGGGTTTGGCAGCACCGAACGAAATCCGGCCCGCTGGGACAGAACTAGCCGACCCGGCTGAAATTGCTGGGAATGAGTCCGACACACACACAACCTCTGACCTTGATTCTTCTGTCGAGAAATCAGCACCGCGTGCGCGAGTGGGCTTTTCTGACAATGTGGAGTTCATACCGCGCCCACTATCACTCATCTCTACCGACACCACCAGCACCGTGACAGCCCGGCCAGGCCACTCAGTATCCAATAGTATATCTTCCATCATTTCTATGTCTAATTCAATAACACAGGAGCGTGAGCTAGCTTCTCTACGCACATCACTTCAATCTGGAACGGCTGCCGAGCCGAAGGTCGAGTCGCGTCCCAGTACGGCGGGTGCTGTTTTGGAGCGGACACCCAGTCTCCATGCCTTGGTCGTTGCCGAGCCTCAAACTTCGCCACGTCGGCGCAACTCTATCCCTCTGTTGACTCACCTCCCGGTAGCTGATCCTGAGCTGCCCGCTGTGCCAAGTCCGATAAAAACGCCCAAGCGCTGGTCTTTTTTCGGCTTAGAGTCTTTGGGGCTGACGGCATCTCCAACAAGGCCACGTCCTCACAGCTCAAGCTCCGCAGAGACTGGCCCTAAGCATTCCAGCACTGTTACTTCCTCCTCTGAAAATGTCACTACTGAGGGCGCTGGAAATGTGTTACCCACAGAACCCGAAGTCAAGAAGCCGGCTGGCAAGAAGCACAAGAAGAAGGTCAAGGCATGGGCTGGTTCGATTCTGACCCGGAAGACAAAGCCACGGCTGAAGTCCAAATCAGGTCGAAGGCATTCCATGACTCCTCCACCGCCGCCAAAGCTCGATCTCAGTGATTACGAGGATGAAGACATGACTGACACTATGAACCAACCTGCAACTGCACCCACTGTCATGGTGACTGGGCCAGCTGCTGATCCAGAGCTTCCAGATTCCCATATCAAAGCCGAAGATGATGCGTTATTTCCCATGATCGACTTGGATGCGGCCTTGGGGCCCTTCAATACCCCTTCATCTCTTGATCCGGCCTGGGAAGCAGCACAGCGTGCTGGGGCTCCACCAAAACGGCAGCTTCACAGTGCAGCGGGTTTGAGGGGGTTTTCTGGTCCTGGGATGCACTACCACAGACGTACTGAGAGTGCCCCCGAAATGCCCCCTTTTGAAGGCGCCAGATTTGGCATTCATCGATTTGGCAGCTCCTCGACCATGGCTGACGTCTTTGAAGAGGACGAGGAAGATGATGACGAGAGCGGTTCTGACGAATCGACCCCTGACGCTAGCGGGGCTTCCATTGCAGACGTTGATGTCAACTCGGCTAGTGATGATGCCTCCACGCCTACCCAAGAAGTTGAAGCCAGTCTCAAATCATCAAACGACAGTGCTTCCGTAGCCCCGTCCGTTGAGCGCAAAGGCAGTGGTTCAAGTCTCGAAATGCTACCGATTGGGTCTAGGCTGCGATCTGACACTTCGTCTAACTCACTGCATGACAACATCATAGCCGAAGAAGCACCTACCTACAATGCCGTTGATCAAGAGCGTATCTACGAAACGATATACGAATCAAACGATTCTCCGGCCCCGTCACCACGGCGTATCCTCACAAGCAAAGATTCAGGACTGTCGGACGTCAATTCCATGAGGCTACCAGCGCCTTTGTTGACGCCTCTCAGCACGTTCTCCATGAGCAATGGTTCTTCAATGGCCTCCCCCCGCTCGCCCATGTCATTTGATGCGCATCGTGTCTCTACTGCGCCCTCGTCGGTCGTGGATGACTCGCAACGTCTTTCTACCGCGCCATCGTCAAGCGCAGAGCACAACGACTTCCAGTCCCTCCTCATGGGAGAGCCTGGCCCAGAAGTCGTGCGGATTTCCATAGACGTCCCTTCTTTGACAAGCAGCAACTCCACGATGACTCGCGAAAGTAATTTCCCAGGCGTGCGGCCTAGAAATATCCCCTTTCACGACCAGCGCCCGGCCTCGTTCACCTCGTCGGCATTTGGGCGTCGAAGATCGAGTCTCGCAAGTCTCAGCCGGCTAATCAACAGTGCTCACGGGGAGCGGAGCAAACTGAGTATGGAAGTACCTGCCGATACTGAGCCAGACAAGAAGCAGAAGTCCAGCAAAGCAAAGCGACTTGGCAAGATGATGCAGTTTTGGAAACCAAAAGAGTCGACCAGAGCTTAGAAGGTCCTTCGCACTTACCTTTTGGCCACGCGGCTTAAGAAACGGCGTTCGACACGAAGACGCCGTTCGGCACCTGAGCCACCCGAAACTGCGTCTTAGCATGGCTGCATTCAGCTTACGAGCTTGAAGGGACATGGGCATTCTCACGATCTCGACGCACAAGACTGTGGCCTCTGAACAGTAGCCGAGGCCATCAGAACAGAGCCAAGACTCGATTCAAGCGGTTTCACACCAACTCCAGAGCAGCTCTCCTGTGGCCCGGGCTGATGGCCACAGTGAAAGCAGCACTTCGCTTCGATGCGTTTTGGCATTTACGACAGCATGAGCACACACTACACCATATAAACACATACGGCATGAATTTTACGGTCTCCGGTTTAGGGGAACTAGGCATGTCACCTCTTTCGCTCTCCACCCACGGCGAGGTGTCGATGATGCACACCTTGGTCCTGATGGGTCAGTCCTGTTTCTACTTGCGAATGGAATGATATGGGAAAAGGAAGGAGGGGCTGAGTAATACTCGCATCCACAATCCTCGGACAGGAAATCGGAACAACTTAGTTGATAAGTCCAGGGCGATCACGTAACGTACCTCTCCAATTTGAGCGTTCGGCCGCTTGGGTGGTGGCCAAGCCACATCCAAGCTGGCATGAGATCACACCTGCATGTAAACATATAGTAATGAACATACGATACTTATACTTGCACGCTCCCTTATTCGTTTGGATTATTATGTATAGTAGCCAGCAGTGCGTAGGTTCAAAGCATGGTAAGCTACTTCGGGGATTTTTGAGATGATGTATGTTCTTTGCCTAGTGCTCATACTTTTGGATAGTAGAAAAGTACGTACGAAAGTGAAAACAAAAGAGGCAACTTAGCTTCCTAGTGCAAACTACCGACAAAGTAAGCAACCTGGTGGTTGGCATACCTGAAAAGGGGAGGATACTGAAACCCATATGTGGCAATGTGGTGTTATGCGGCATCAACACTTGTATGACGCTTATACGAATACATTGGTGAGAAGCTTCTCAAGCAGCTTGGCTTATTGACTATATATATATAGGGTCAAAAAGGAGGACGCAAGGCTGGAGTCTGTAGTTGACCAAAGACTCGAGCAGCATCGACTTACGTCGTGGCTGCTCGGAACGGACGAGCCTGATGCTATCGCTTGTGGATTGTGCCATACCCGTCATATCTCTTTGCTGCTTTCTCCTATCTAGTGAGGCTTTGTGTGTTACTTATAGGTGGCTTGCAACCCTCACCTAACAATAAACCATGGGTATCACAAACTAGTAGGCGCTGCAGAAATCCAGCCTTCTGTGAAACGGAGTGCCTGCATGTCGGCACAGGCAACACCCAAAGGTGAATTGCCGGGCTTGTTACTACTTCCGCTCTTTTGTTGCTTGTCTTGGTTGCCTGGACCGGTTGTTGCTTTATATGCCGTAGTATGGAGTATATCAAGTGGCCTTGTAGCCTCTAGGGAGAATGTAGGGTTTTGCATGAACGGCACCAGACAACGACATATTCTTCTACTAACAGATTCTTCACGCTTTTTTTCGTTATATAAAACCCGTGGAATCTTAAAAATGTCTCTTCAACCATCGCTGGGGCAGGAGGAGAACCATGCCAGTAACTTTGATTTACAAGATAACGATGAAGATCAGACAGTTCGGCCTCGATCTCCTTCAACACCCTCATCTCCATCCTTGCCGCGATCGCTCGCGCCACGCTCGCCTTCGTCGTCGGCTCTTGCCTGGGACAGTGGAAGTGAAACTGGCTCAGCAAGCGGCCAGACACTCCAATGATATTCGGCAGTTTCGAAGATGCCAGCAGAGGGCCCCTCGGGAGCTTCAGGCTTTTCTGTCATCTACGGACTCGGTACGTGACCCTCCTCCGTCGTCTCATACACATTGAAGCCCGTCTGTCCTGACAATCCTCTATAGCCACTGGGTCTCCGTCGGGGCGTTTGTGACACTACTCATGCTAGTCTTTGAGCCATTCATGCAAGCACTCATATATTATGAGGGCCAATTGGTAGAGACTCAACCCGAGAACGCCCCTTCGATCGGCATCAGCACCCGTCTAGACATAGGGCTGTCCAAACTGGTCGGCATAGCACAGTTGGGCCACTTTACGTATCAGAACAAAACCTATGGGATACAAGCAGGAAATCCCCACACAGAGGCAAGTCCAGGATTGACATCTGCCTTGTATCGAGGTTTATATTCGAATGACCCTCGGGATGTGGTGTCAGCCACTTGCAGTACCGGTAACTGCACCTGGCCGATCTTCACATCCTTATCCGTGTGCAGCTCCTGTCACGACGTCTCGGACCAAGTCAAGGTCTCGGAATATAATGGTACTGACTTGGGCATGATTCGCCTCACGTGGGAATCTCACAGTGGTCAATACATCACACATGCCTTGCCGTACGTGAATCTCACAAACATTTCCAAGGAGACCTATGCTACGAGAGTTGGGCGGCGCGATGGAATCGACCAGGGCAAATTTGAGCACGAGGAGGATACAGATGCCTACATGTCCGCGAAATCACTAGATGATCCGGGACGTACTCTGACATTCCGCTCGCTCGACACCATGATTGTAGCAGTTGGTCTTATCAGAGCAGAGCCTGCCTACGCAAACGCGACAAAAGGCTGGAACGAAACTCGGGTCATGGCTACGGAATGTGCGCTTTATTTTTGCACAAATGCTTACAAGTCTAGGGTCCACGGCGGCAAACTTTACGAAGACATCGTAGCATTTTGGTCGAATAGAGTGCGGAGTTCATATTACCCTTCGAACGACAGCCATAATGGTCTTACCACCGAGCCTAGGAATGAAACGTGGAGTGCCTATCAACAGTACATCAACTACTCACTTTCTCCTCGTCTAGCATACTACCCTCTAGACGACCTCCAACTACAAATTCCCGAGGAAGAGGTGGCGAGGTACGGGATGCCTGACAATTCGCCGCTGCGCTTTAATATCACTCAAAATACGATCGAAAGCACTCTGCCGATCTTCAAAAGTTTCTTCCATGACTCTCTAGTCTATGGCAAATCGGATTTCGGGTCCATCGCCGCAAGTACCCTCTACCGAAGCGCCAACCTCAGCGAGACTTTCGCCGGCGCGGCCACGGCCCTGACGCACTGGATCCGGGACAACTCCAACCAGACGCAGGCGGGCACTCAGGAAGAGTGGGTGCTGCACATCCGTGTGCGCTGGCCCTACGTGACGCTGCCCGTCCTCGTCGTGCTCCTGGGCGGCGGCTTCGTCGCCCTGTCCGTGTGGGAGACCCGCAAGCTGCGGCTGCGGCCGTGGAAGACGGACGTGCTGGCCACCCTGGCGCACGCGCTCGACGCCGACGCGCGGCAGGGCCGCGGGGGCGAGGAGGCCAAGGGGATGGTCTTTCACTTTGAGGATGGCGATGACGGCGAGGGTTTGGAACTCAAGGTGCACGATGAGGGACGCCCGTCTGACTAAGGCGAAGGCGCAGGCTGGTGTCGAGCTTCCATTACTATATCCAAGAGAGAAAGTCAAATAGGGGGCTGGATAACAAACATGCGGGATAGTTTGATAAGCAGTTTATACTTGCTATACTGGTGATATCATTTTCTCTAGCAGAAAGGCTATTTATTAATAAGACATTAAAATAGTTAAGGTAGATTATTTCATAACTTCCTATTGGTCTGTGTTAACCAGCTATGAGCACAAAATCCCCCCTTACATAGAAGTCGTGCACACAAATACACACACACACACACACCGCCACAGGTTGCCCCAGAATCGGCCGTCGCCTACCAACCCACCACGGTCCTTGCGTGGGAGGAAATGATGGCACGCCGCCGGTTGCGCCCCCCAGTGGATTTAGGATTTAGGAAGAAGCAGCCACAGACGACCGGATGCGAGGGCCGGTCGCGCGGCCGCCGCCCGACCTGTGGCCGAGGCTTCTTGGCGGGCACAATGAGGAAATGGGCTCTTCTGCCCGCCCGCCACCTGCCTGCCACCCACATCATTCGTTTATTTGGTCAAAGCGGGGGGATTCCATATGTGTACTTGCGTATCAGGGAGGGAGAACGAACTGACGCCGCTTTCCATGGTGGAGGGAACGGGATCAAAGATGCAGCTATTTCACGCCGAAGAGCATTGGAGTGAACAGACCCCTATGTTGACGAGGCGGTGCTTCATTTGTTGCCCGGGGCAGCCCGTCTTCCCATTCCGTAGTCCATAATTTAGTGGCCCCCTAGATATTAACCGTTGTTCTCCGTTCCATACCAAGCGGACCCAAAGACGAGGGTATTGGCCTCAAAGACACCCTATGGGCAACTGCAGCATGTGAGCGATGGTCATCATGGTAGAGATTGGTATCCCTAGGGGCTGTGAGCCGGGGGTTGTTCTCCATTTCTTGATGGACTTCACGTGACAAGAGATTTGAACAACGGAAACATGGTATGTGATATGAGGGCACAAGTTCAATAGATTATCATAGTGTCCTTGTTTCTATCTGCACCCGAAAGGGGTTTGCTGGGAGGTGAAAATGCAGATGCAACAACAGGGTATCGAACAGCTTGTGACAAAAAAACGCCTCCTCCATAAACCATTGGTCCAAACCAAATGCAAATTACGCTATCAAAACACAATGACCTTCCTTAATGCATGCATGTATCATGAGTTCGTTTGGGGGCTTCTTTATGCCGCACGTCCAAGCTTCTTCCGTGGGTAGGAATCACGGTAGCGAGCGGACAAGAGAGAGCAACCAACTAAGTAGCTTCGCCGCCTTGCCGCCGCTCCTCTAGTCCTCCCATATGGTTTCCAAGTCAATATCGCCGCGTCTCTCGGCGCCACAGACACTCCAGCGCTTCCGCTTATCTCTCGTGTTGAGGCCGAGAGTCCTTCCGCGCGAGGGATTGTCGAGGCTGGAGCGGCCGCCGATGGCCGATTCCTCGCCGTCCGAACCTTCGCTGCCCGATCTCATCCTAGAATTCTTCTCGTCCTCCAAGGCAGCCTCTTCGGCGTCGGGCGAATCCGGAATAGTCTCTAAGCTGGAGATACTGGGGCTCCGCGATCTAAGCGAGGTGGGCGTCGAGGGGATGGAGGATGAGTAGGCGGGGAAGTTGTAGCCGCTGTTTAGATCATATCGATAAGACGGCGAGGTCATGCCAGAGGATGGCGTGGAGGGGAGTGAGACGTAGGAGTTGGTGCTCGATGAGTTCGCGCCCGGTAGAATAGGGTGGTGCAGCGGCGACGGCGTGCGCCTGTGCCCACTGGCAGGCGGGGGATCCTTGGAGTCGAGAACTGACTGGCGGACGGGCGAGGTAGGGGGGAACATCTCGTCGGCCGGCTTCCTGCGCGGGGGTCGGACCCGGTTGGGCGAGCTTGACGGGCTCTCCGGGCGCAGCATGGGCAGCGATAGGACCCGGTTATGGCCGTCCAATCCAGGCATAGACCTAGTACGCGACATGGACGGAGGTGCTAAACTCGTGGATTTGGATCTCTGGTGACTGTGACTGCCGGAAAGCGGCGACGTGGTTCGAGGTCGGTAGGGTAGAGCTAGCGCAGCCGGCGTGGTCCATGATGGAGAGCTGGGCGAAGGAGGCTGGCGGAGCGCGAGAGGTTTTCGATTATTGGGGTTGTTGTCGAATTCGTAAGTCTTGGTGGAGATGGCGGCGGGGTGGTGTAGTCGCATCGAGGGTAGAGGCGAAGGGCGGAACTCCTCCAAACTCTCGGTCTCTGGTACAGGCTCCATCCTGGTAACTGGTAGGTAACGATTGGTGCTGGAAATCCGAAGTAATGGCCAGACTATCGTGTTGGCGAGAACCCAAAGTGCCGTGAAGTATGCATGTGATCAACCTTTTTTCAACCACAGTCGAACCAAACAGGAAGCTGGACAGGACAGGCAGGGTGAAAAAATGAATGACCGTCGACTGGGGGGGTAATGTATGGTGTGGTGTGGTGTGGGAGTGTCGACCGTAATTACGGAAATGGCGGGGGAGGGTGGTGGCCGCGAGAGAACCGGAGACGGGCCAGAGGGAGAGAGGAATGTGCAGAGACACCCAGGCGGTTCCAGGTGAGGTTTGGATCGTAGTCTCTTAATAGTAGCAATATGCTATTATTATTGTTGGGTTGGATCGGAGACAGATCGAGGTGGGATGGGCTGGACCGGATTGGCTTCCAGAGTGGCTTCCAAAGGACCAGCGTGGGATTGAGCTGATCTTATGAAGTGCGTGCCCTTGGATTTGGATGTGCCTGGCGTGAAGGTACCGTGTGTGCGGCGAAGCTTGACGTGTTTTGCCGAGTGAGATGGATGAATTGCTTCCGTTCCTTCTTCTGCTTCAGCAGTGTCTTCTGGGTACTGCTGCCACGCCACGCCTTGTTCCTCTACTGGTCGCTTTCTGTTTTTGGGGAAGAAAAGAAACAGACAAGCCAATATAAGAAGACGCGATGAAGCCTTGGAAGGGTTTCGCCGTAATGTCGTGGGGAAATGAGTCCGATACGTAAGGGGTATCCGAATCACAAATCAAACCAAATAGGCTGGAAGGAATCTTAATCTTGCCGTTGCTCTTAGTGGTGGTGGTGGTGCTGTGCTGCTGGGCACTGGAACATCACAAGAACAACCACTTATTACTTAAGCTTCCGACGCCAGCCACCTGAAGGTTATCTAGCTAGCAGGGCAAGGCGAGACAAGACAAGACAAGACAAGCTCAAGATGGCAGAGAGGAAGAAGCAGAAGCAGAAGCAGAAGCGGAATACCCAAAGAAAGAGGATTGGACGAGGTGCTCTAGCATTTATGGGCTGGAGTGATCACAGACGGTCGGTCACATCGAATCGAATGGGAAAGTGACCGACAGTAACAGTCCAGTATTATGTACCTCCGACTCCTTGACTCCGAATACTGCATGATTGATTTTCGCATCTGGATGGATCAGGGACGACGGATTCGACCTGTCTCGACAATCGGTCAACCAAAAAGCCCAGTCCCAATCCCCAATCCCCAATCCCGGCAGCATCCACTGGTCGCGCAAGAGGCCCCCTGGAGGCCCTCGAGGTCCTTGGGGCCCTTTAGGCATTCCCCATTCTGGCCACCAACCCAGCCATCCGTGTCCTATCAGACGCTTAGCATGATGGACTTGACCGGGAAGGGCTTAGTAGTTCGTAAGGGGATGAACAATAACATTGAAAAGAAGTGGTCTTCTTTCCAAGAGAACCCAGACTTGCCCAGGCAGGCTGGTGGCTGCCAGGCGTGGTGCCTACTTGTACAGTATGTGCATGTCTGTAGGAATCGCCCAACACCGATACCCCGCCCCTAAACGTTGTCTTAGCAGTAGTAGTATGTACCTACATCTTAGTCTTAGGCCCCCGTTCGGGATTCTTTGCTGGCTGAGACCCTGAATCTGCACCACATACACATATGGTACGGCTACATACAACCACCTAGCTAACCTACCTACTTAGCCACTCGCACTGCTGCATGTCTGTCTTCTGCGCATTAATTCCATGCAGGGGTAATGTTGAGCACGGCTAGTCTTCGACTAGGTTAGGCACTCAAGTACTATAACCTACTACGTACAAGTAGGTTAACTGGCTAGTAGTAGAAGAAGAGTTGACTCGTCCGATCCAATCGCTACCGTAGAAAGCTCGAGAGTCAGGTCTCCCCTACTGCTACTGCGTACTCCGTATTCTGTTCGCACTTCGTTATTAGCAGGAAATAACTCCGCTCTCAAGCCAATAGTCAAGCCGGCCGCTGAAGCACGAATCGTCGGCTCCTTGGTACGATCCTCGCCCCGGAAATAACAAAACTCAAGAGAAATCGAATGGCTTGAGACGTGGAATGCATTCTCCCCTGCGGCTATGAGGCTGCCGTGCCGTCTCAGGTGCACGAAACACGACAGCATGCCCGACCGTGTTTGATGCCATTGCTATTTACATACATGCCATCCTTATGAACATCCGCATATGTTTACTTGCTCGCTTGCTCGCTGCAAAATAAGGCTCTTGCGCCCCGAGATGCAACACCAGCCAAGATAATTCGGCCATCATCACGCACTGGCAACCAGGTGGTCGTCCACCGTTTCTCTCGAAGAGAAACATCCTATCCCACCCTTGTTCTGATCCATGCGACTATGTTGGATCTGCATGACAAGAACCCCCCATTGACATATGTACCTGCGGTAGGTATTCATTCCTTTGGCTTGCCTGCCTATTGAATGTTGCTTGCTTCTCCCCTTTATAATGCATGTCATTCAGGCCATTGGTACAAGTATACTCTCCCGGTCGTGATAGGAATCCAGAAGGAAGACCTAAGTCCCCAGGTCAATCAATACCTTCACGAGGAATTTGATAGAGGGCAGCCTGGCAGCTTCTCGAACGTTGGGTTGAAACGGGCACTTCGAGCCAAGCATGCATTCCCCTTTCTCCAAGGTCTCAACTCCGCGCCTTTGCCGTTCGCCGTGCTACCTGGCGGCTGGCCCAGCAGCGGCGTACCAAGGTCCATCCTTGCCCCCCACGTTGCCTTCCAACTTTTAGTACAACGCACTCTCTACCTAGTTGACGAGACGATATGGGATTATAGTGGTAGCAGTAGTCATTTACTCAGAGGCTGACGGCTTGCGTACCCACCTTTCCGTGCGGCTATGCATGTCTCTTGGGCCGTGGGCAAATGAATCCCTATGCGCATAAGGGGCAGCCTTCCAATACTACCCGCTACCCACCTCGTCGCTACGTCGATGACAGTAAACACCTCACCGCATTGCCCCATAGGCCAGGGCTAGGTTGACTCGCAGTATACTATTACAAGTATGTAACCTTAGGCAGCTCCGAGTGGGTAGATATACCTATGTAGTAGACAGACGGCTACACACGTGCAGTCTCTCGTAGAACACGGATGCACTGGTTTGTTTAAAGGGGTGGAATAACCTACAACACTCCCTCGCCTTCCGAGGTGAGAGCTTCCAAAGTGTTTTTAGGCTCTCGGTCGAAAACCGAGCGGCTCTTCCTTGACTCAGGTAGTAAATACTCAACCTTTTGTTCATACTACAGAGGAAAGGTCTATGAAGGCGAGGTGACGTGAGCACATGACTTTGGAATTCCGGGCACCTGGATTTCTACCCAGCATTGGTTGTAATTCGCGACGAGACACATCAGGCTCGTATCTGAAAGAGTGTAAGCCTACAATATCCCCGAGGTTGGACAACGACGTTTGGCAAGGGGATGGGATGCCCGTGGATATTCATTGCGTATCAAATCGAAAGGGCGGCATGTTAATATAGCATGTATCAGCACATTAAAATCAACAAATGTATATCAAATACAGAGGAGAGATAGAACTAACCAGGTGCCGCATGATTTACAAGTCCCTGCATGCATAAGCACAGCACTGTTGCAGGACGGGTGCTTACCTTGAATGCTTAGCACATCGGTCGATTGGACTTGTATGAGCAGCGATCCGAGCCTAGAGATGCGGAAGTTTCTCATTGCATAAATAAGAAGGAGGGAGAAGAATATAACATGATCGACATGGTAGCGGTTTTCGTTATACAAAATTCCAATATATAAATACATGTGCCTATGCTTGTTTGCTTCGCAGCGGATCAGTTATTCGACCACTGTGCCATTCGAATTGGGAGCTGATAAACAGGCGAGGCTACTGCTACTTTTTTTTTTTGGTACAGCTAGCCTACCCAGTCAGTCAGCACCAGTTGATGACCCACAAGTCGGTTGGCTTCTAGGGGGAAAAAAGATGACAGACAAGCACCAGCAGCAGCCTTGGGCTTGCAGCTTGCAGTCTTGCGGTCTTGCAGTGCACCATCGATTTGCTGCATCGATACGCATGTGTTTCTGTCCGCTCTCCGTTTCAAGGTGGCCTTTGAGGAATCGCAGATCGATCCGAAGCCGACTACTCAGCTCACCAGCTTTGAATTGAATTGGCTTCCCTGTTGTTGTTACTGTTGTTCTATTATTGTAGCCAAACCTCTTGGGAATCCAAAAGTCTACCCTTGTATCTCCCACCCGATCAGATCAATCTTGGTGGACTGGCCGGCCCGGCAGCCCCTATTTCATTTCAATTTGACGACTAAAATCCGCATTAGCGATTGTACTTATTTTTTCCTCCGGGCGCCGATAACTGTTTCCCATTGATGGCTGACACGTTATCGTGAATTTCTTTCCGTTCCGTCAGACCGCCAGACCACCACCGCCGCCGCCGCCTCTGCCTATGTCACTGGAAACATAGATAACCAACCAAGACAACCTTGACGAACCCATGGCGCGCCCCATGGGGCCAGTTCGTCTACGGAGGACGAACCCCGTCACTGTCATCATAGGGATTGTCCTCTGTACCTTCATCATCTACTTCCTGTCCAATACCGGCTCTGCCTCGCGACCGACCGCATCCAAGGGCCGCAACCTCAACTCCAAGCCCGTACCCAAGTCCAACCTCGCCCACATCCGCCGCGACGTTCAGCGTTTCAACCTCAACCATGTCACCATCACCAAGGACCCCGTCGCCAACCGCGAGGCCGTCCTCATCCTGACGCCCATGGCCCGATTCTACCAAGACTACTGGGACAACCTCTTGAAGCTCAGCTACCCGCACGAACTCATCACCCTCGGCTTCATCATCCCTAAGAACAAGGAGGGCAACGCCGCCACCACGGCCCTGCAGGCGCAGATCGCCAAAACGCAGAAGAACAACGCCAACAAGTTCCGGCGGGTCATCATCGAGCGACAGGACTTCGACCCGCCGCTGGCCTCGCAGGATGAGTCGGAGCGGCACAAGATGGAGAACCAGAAGGTGCGGCGCGCGGCCATGTCCAAGGCGCGCAACTCGCTCCTCTTCACTACGTTGGGTCCGGACACGTCGTGGGTGCTCTGGCTCGATGGCGACATCGTCGAGACCCCCGCCACGCTCATCCAGGACCTTGCCGCCCACGACAAGCCCATCATCGTGCCCAACTGTTACCAGCGCTACAAGGACAACGCTGGCAAGCCCGCCGAGCGCGCCTATGACTTCAACAGCTGGCAGGACAGCGAGACGGCCCAGGAGCTCGCCGCCAAGATGGCCCCCGACGACTTACTGCTCGAGGGCTACGAGGCCCTCCCCACCTACCGCACCCTCATGGCCTACATGGAGCTCGACGACCACTCCGAGGGCGCCGAGGTCCCGCTCGACGGCGTCGGCGGAACTGCGTTGCTGGTGAGGGCGGACGTCCACCGAGACGGTGCTATGTTCCCGCCCTTCCCCTTCTACCACCTCATTGAGACCGAGGGTTTCGCCAAGATGGCCAAGAGGTTGGGCTGGCAGGCGACTGGACTGCCAAACTACAAGGTATGCACAATTCCCTTCTCAGTCTAAATGTCCATCATATACTAAGATGCTGTGCCTAGGTCTACCATTATAACGAATAGACGGCTTAACCGATAACCTTGCGATATGTCGCAATAACGTATACATGCCTCTCTTCATGACTAATTGAAAAACAATGTTACGGGGTTCTTCGGTGTGCGTGTGTGACTTTGCATTCTGGAGACATACGGGTTTACCAAACAGTTGACAGTGTACCAATAAGGTAGAACGGTCCGAGATGCGAGCACAGGAGCCCTTGGCGGAAGAGGTTCTACTACTGTATATCATTACTACTTGCAATTTTCTTTGCAAAGACTGCCGATGGTCGCCAGCGTTGCCGAGTGGACTGGGCCACTGAACCGAACGGGGCCCTGTGACGAGAAGGGGGGCGGCCCTCGGTTTCCTTAATGGCTGAAAGAGCTTATGCACGCACACGGCTTGAACGGTATCTGCATTTTGGGGACAGGCAGCATGGCTGGGAGTTGTTTCCGCGAATTTAGAACGAATCAAATGTGTTCAGACGACCCGTTTCGTTGATTAATTGTTGGGAAATATCATTCTTCGTTATATTCGTAAAGTGACTATCATGGTTTCTGGTGATTGGCCGGCTTTGTGTCGTAGATTTGCTGGTTCTATGGAAGGAGAGCCCACGGCTTGACCAATAAATCATCGTCGGCCATGCAGCCCTGGCAGATCGCACATAGCTGGCGGCTGCCTCGGGCAAAAACCGATATCTCCATATGAGCCCAACTGAGCCGTCGGTGCCGGTCGACGTCTTCTAAACTTGCTCTGTCAAATAAGGACGCCTTGCAACAAAGGCATGCGGGTATACATTATATATAGCATCGTGGTCCCAGCACATGCCGTCGGCCCCTCTCTCTTTGCCCTCCCTTCGAGAATTAGCCGCATTACGTATCCGTCTCGCCCAGCGCCCATTCCCTTTCTTCCCGCGATCAATGGCATCGTAGCAGTTCCATGCTCCCTCGTTACCTTTCGTTATGTCGTGTCTTCTTGTTTTGTTTTCTGAATTGAGAAAAATTTGTTACAGTTTGGCCTATTCGGGCGGTCATTGGATGGTCATTCCACCCGTCCCATTATTCTGGGTCGTTCAGACCCCGCTCGACATCAGCCCTAGGCCAGATATTTTCCCTGGCCAGGTAGTAGGTATCAAGACGATGTTTGTTGTCGTTCTGCTTCTCTTCCTTTTCTTGGTTTCTCTCTCCTTGCCTTGCTTCACCCTCTCTTGGCACGAGATCCCCAACCCGAGCAGCAGAGAGAGGGTGGTGCGAAATCAAAGACTACCGGCCGGTGTACCGACCGCCGAGATCCGCATCACGGACCCAGAATTCGACGAGGCGGCGGGCGCCGACATGGTCGCCGGAGCGAAGCAGTGCGGCGAGGTCGACGTTAAGGGGCGAGTCGGTCTCGGGACAGCTGAGCAGCATGCGCACGGCGCGGACGCACTCGAGCACGCTGTAAGCCGGGGACCAGGCACCGCCCTTCTTGAGGAGGTCCAGGCAGATCTCGCCCGTTTGCAGGCCGATGTTGGCGTGCACCACGGGCGTCACGAAGGCGATCTGTGGCGGCTCGAGCGGGTACGCGGTCGGAATGGTTATGCGGAGGAGCCAGCGGCCTTCTGTTTGTGGGGTGGCGTGATGGGTTAGCTGGGCTGCTGGCTTACTGGGTTTTTCTGCGATAAGAGAGAGAGGGGGGACGGGAGGATGCAGAGAGGGTACGTGCGTGGCGTGAGGTCTCTAGTCGAGCGAGGTAGCACAGCAGGGTAATTGAACAGGAAACAGGTCATCGTCTTGCCCTTGGGTGGGCAGAGTATAGCAGCAGCGATTGAGTGATGAATGAATGCAGGGGAGGGTTACTAACCATCATATCCGTTTCCAACACCCCGGCCATTGATGACAGCCTCCCACTGAAGCAGCTCATCTTCACTGACAGGGCCGAGTCGTTCGATTCCTTCCTCTGTGGACGCTTCCTTCTCCCAGTTGGTGAGTTCTTTGAGCAGGCGCTTAGTGGCGCTGCGCGACGATGAGCCCGTTGACGGCGGCATTGTGTATTTGTTGCTGGGGGTTGGCTTGAGCCCGGATTTGATGCCTCTCTCGATAGAATTGATTGAATATGGCCAAGAGTTCCTTTACCTAAAGGCGGACGATGCATGTGGTGATGAATGATGGCTCTCTCGGTACATGCAATGACATTACATAACCGCCTCTTGCCATATGAGTCCGAGCGGTGGCTATCGATAACGGAATCGTAGGGGCACTAGACCCAGTTCGTTGATAGCTGTGGGTCTTGTTCAGATGATCTTAGATGATCGAAGGTAAGTACATCTGTGAGTGCTCTATAGGAAAGGGAAAGAGCGATATGAACGTTACATCAGTATAATATATCGGCAAGAGCTGCCAGGCTCCTTCTTTCTGCTGGCGCCATAAAGATCAGAGTAAGTTGGTCGCCTGGAAAGATTTCCAAGATTACCAGCGATGCTGGGGGGAAAAAAGAAGCATCACAATCTTTTGCGTCATAACCTCAGTTGGTGGTTGTTCCTTGGGCATCTCACCGCGTCTTGTTGCTTGCTTCTTGTCTCCCAATGCTGTGTAGACGGGTTTATCAGGGCTCTTCGTGATTCAACACGTGCTATCTTCCCCGGCACCCATATATTGAGCAGTGATCGGCATGCACGTGTGTCTCTTGGGATGACGTGGAGAACAAACTTCGAATACCGTCGCAATGGTTCTCGGTGTGCAATACACCCGGATTGATATTATCAGTCAAGCCAAGATACTCTTCACCAGATAGATGCTGAAGACACTCCACACCTCCCAATATGTAAACGCTGCGATTGGAAAGGCACCGCCAGTAAGCACGCTTTGCGGATTTATCCCCCACGGACGCATGACTGTTGCGCTGGGTCTCCTTCCTAATCAAGGCAACGGCACAGAAAGCCGGGTTGCCGGCGCAGCGATTCAGCCCCGTATTGGATTGTAAGTATCATAAGGATAACGTCTTGATTACAGAGGCATTTCGTCAGTCGCTAATTGTGTACCAGTCCAGGTTCAGACTCAGCTGAAAGATCCCGCAACACGACATTATGAGTAGCCTGTGTCGTCATTGCCCCGTATGCCAGTTTCCATCTGGGGGCCAGAGACTGCTCTGGACTGGCTCTCATATTGACAAACCAGGGCCAGCTCGTTCCGCTCCTGGCGGTTGATAGGTCGCACGGCGAAAAGTCAGGCGGCTTCCGGACCTCGTGCCCACCAAGTACATCGGTTTAGGGTAGTGCCACGGGGCATGCTAGTCATATGTATTGGCCTGCCGCGCCCAGAGATGTCCCAGACGCTTATGGTCTGTCGGATCCGGACCAATGGTGCATCCTGAGCTCGACTAGGAGGGATCGGCTGGTCCGCTCTATACAGGTCGAATATCCCGTTCAGATCCACCAACCCCGAGCTAGGGTAGGAAGCACAGCCCAGATTCCCCGTCCGAAACACCATCAGAAAGGATTCATGACCATCCTCTTGTGGTGGCTATATAAGTCCTTGACCCTCGCTCAAACTTTCAAGTATTGTGTAACACTTGCCCACCTTTCGAATTATCGGAGAAGATATACCCACACAGGCCTCTTCTCATCCAGCGGCGGCTCCCTTCCACTTGCGCGAAGGGGTCAGCACGCGCGCGCGCACACACACACACACACACACACACACAACCACTCTCGACTTATATGTTGGTGTTGACAGCCAAAGCTCCTCGGCTTAGGGGCTCTCGTATATTGAGCCAAATTCAAACTAACTCGGGACTCCGTCCCACAATGTAACTCCCAAAATCCCACAACCCACAACTCGTTGAATATAACTAACGCCAGGTACTCCGTCCATTCCATATACGTGATCATATATCATATAGGTCCAAGATGACCTTCGCTTAGATTGGCATCCAAGCGCTACACCCCCAAACTTATTAATGTCTGGTCAAACATGCTATCGACACCCCGGCCTTTCGGTGCTGCCGAGGGGATTCCCAACCGACTACTAATGTTGTCGACTCATCTCCAAGAGTAACCGTGACTCTTGAAGAGCTCGAGAGATATCCTGTGACCTGGGAAATACCATGCCCTCTTCCCAATCTTATGCCTGGTTCCTATCGGGCCTCATCCAGCTGCAGAATAAGGTGACAAGCAGTGTGGAACAACCAATAGACCAGTGCTGTGTTTCGAGTGCTCGACAAGGGCGGATTTCGACAATCGAAACGATCAAAAACCACAGCTGATACAATTCACATTCGACGCTGGAGTGGGGTCGACCGAGCTGCTCGACGAGAAGGAACAGGGAACCCTCGTATTAGAGGGAACATCGTCGTCAATATCTCGGACGATGGGCATATGAGTTATGTAATCTGCCGGGCCGCTGTTGCCAGGTAGTTCTGGATGAACTCGCAGTTGCAGTCTCCATGACGCAAGATCTCGTTCTTGAGCCATAGTACTTCCTCACGCAGACTTGCAGCGTGCTGCGACAGCGATGCTCGCTGGGCTGCCAACTCCCTTTCGCGCTCTCTCAGCTCGTCAACATACTTCTTCGATTTCTCTCGGCATTTGCTAGCCGCAAGTCGGTTCTTTTCCCTATTCCTTTCGTGCCTTTGACCCCGCGCAGCAGTTGTAACTTCTAGGACAGAGATGGAGGATCCCAGGTCGCTGCTCCCGGATTGCCCATGTGCACGAAGAGCGTTGAGAGCTGCTTCCTGGTCCTCAGTCAGGTCCACGGGCGAGTCCCCGTGGCTCGAATGATCGTATTCTGCGTGAGGTGCTGTGGGCGCATGGCTACCAAAATAGGCATGCCCGTTGAGTCCTTGGCCAGCTCCAGCATGCGTTGCTGTTGGAGAGAGTTGGCTTTGATGTTGATGTTGCTGTTGCGACAGTGCCTGGCTTACTTGGTGCGACAGATTGGTAGCAGCGTGGCCGAACTAGTCCATAATTCTTTGGTCAGCTCATAAGAATACGTGCAGGAGTTTCAATTGGCAAGCTCCAGAGAAACGAGGTGCTAAATACGTCGGTTTGCGATGCCGAAGACGACAATACGCGGGGCAATATTTTATGTACACCTTGAATCAATTGCACTGTGCTCGTGGAGATAGTTGAATTAGACGCACTTGGGGTGGAAGATTATACTGTTCGAGGGTATTTTGGCTTGCCGGGAAGCTATAGTCGTATTGGTCATCTTCCATGGAGTAGTACCCGCCAGACGATGCCGTGGGTGGACCGAAGTCGTTCGCGTTGAAGTAGTTCATGTGGTCGGCTGACATGGGGGGTTCCCTCCATGTCAACATTTCATTCTGGTCCATGGCGGTAGTTTCGCCGCTAGCTTTTAGAGGGGTGAAAGGAGCCTGATCCTTCTCTTGATGAAGCAGGAAGTTGCTGGCGGCCTGGCCGAACCGAGTGGCTAGACTGACTGTGCGTGGGAGAGTGTGTGTTGGTGTCTTGTTGGTGATACCAACTGGGTGTTGTCGAACGAGTTGCAAGACAAGGAGTGGGTGGAACTTTTGGTGTCTCCTGAATAACCTGTCCGCTTCAACGGGTTGCGTCCGGGTCGATCCAGAAGACTTTATCTATTGAAACATATATGCCATATATCGTTTCCGTTCTTCTTGCGTTCCCTGCATCAGGGCTGTCTGTCACAGTGCCAATGCGTGGCGACCAGGGATATCGGTAGAGGTGGAGAGTGGCATCTAGCTACATGGGCCAAAAGTATACATACAAGTGTTCCGGGATGGCTGTTCCACAGATTTTGATTGGGTTATAAGAGCTGGAGCGTATCCGAATGCCTCAAATCGCCGTGATTCGCTATGGGAATCCATCCTAGCCCAGCGAGGGAGCCCCCGCCGCCCGAACCCAGCACGCGCTCTCTGTGTGTTTCTTTCTTTCTTTCTTTCTCTCTCTTTCTTTCGCTGATACAACTGCGTCCTTGCGGCCATACGCATATCATTATGTCCATGTAATGTAACCACACGAGAATGAGGGGATGTGCATTACATCTGACCAAGAAACAACCCGAAAGCCATATCCCAGCTAGAGCTCGGCGGGGGTTGAGGAGTAGTAGCTAACTATGTAAATATGTGTATAATAGTATGTAGGTCATGATATGCCATGGGCTCTGTTTAAGTTTGTGCTCTGCTTCCTGGCTATTAACATAGTTTCTGGCCTCCACCTCCACAATGTTGCATTGAGCTTTCGGACTGCTGGGACCAGCATGCCTGGCCTCTGCATACTTGCCTAGCTCGCCCGGAGGGACCAGGGTTGAGATGGCCGCTACTATAGAGCGAGATCTAGATCCCGGGACTGCGTTCGTGTTAAGACTCAGTATCCTTGGAGTGGACGAAACTTGATCGTTCCGCTTAGCACTTTGCTTTTGCTTTTTTCGTGCCCAACGGAGTGATAAGGTCATGACCTTTGGTAAGACACTTGATCGAGTAGTTCCCTCATTGTAGTTGGGGGGAGAGGGAAAATCGGAATATGCGGCATGCATATGTCTAAGTATACAAGTACTGGCAAGTGGATCTGATAGGATCAATGCACCCTGCCTTCTGCATTCTGCTGCCTTATACATACTCCGGCTACGTCGCGTGCCAAGGCGTTTCTTGCAAAGTATGTGAGTATGTAAGTACAAACTCACTATTATACGCAGGTAACCTTGACGTTATACCCGTATGGGGAAAAAGCAAACACAACCCGACAAAGACCGAGGGACGAGACGAGATAGGAACAATAGCCATGGTAATATAAGCTGATATATATTCTGTAAGCCCAGAGCGGGGAGTCATGGTTAAATGTGAGTACTCAGCTACATGCGCTACTGTACTTTGCCAGTTGGATCGAGATAGCCGCCGATCCAAGAAAGTGTGGTGGATTCCACTTAGGTTAAGAAGATGATATGTGTAGATCAATCAGCCCTGTCTAATGTCCCCATACCTGCTGCCGCCGGTGTGGAAGATCGCCCGCCCCACCGATGAATGAATACCGGCAGTAGTAGATGGGGAGAGAGAAATAGAGAGAAAAAGAGAGAGAGAGAGAGAGGAATTGAGGATCCAGCCACACCCCTTATGTGTGTGTGTGTGTGTGTGTGTGTGTGTGATGGGGCTACTCGAGCTTACATTTCACCAATCATTATAACGGCCGGTTTTATCATGCCGAGCCAATCATGACTCTTGCTTTGTTGTTGCTTGTCGCTGGCCCGGTAGTTCTCTGTCCTGAATGACTGGCCCAACTAAACTGCCAACCAACCCTAACCCAAGCGGCGGCCTGCTCCTCTGCGCGTGCGTGCACGGGAAACAGGTTTGTTGGAATGGTTTGTAATGAGAACGGGGACTCCACCAGGCGCAGGCATAATGAAAGCCCGGCCTACCTACCCACGGGCAGGGACATCCTCCATAGGTATCCGACGTGCATATGGACGCCAGCCTCGGTATCCTCTATCGCTCGACTCGATGCGTTGTATACCTGTCTGGTCTTGTGCTGTCCGCCTGCCCGCCTGCCCGACCAGGCAAGCAAGACATCCGTCATGTAGATGGGGCTGGCTTCTTCAGGGGCTGCTTTCGCGTATGAAACTCGCTGCAGCCGTGAAGCCCGGTGACGTGCTGTACATCATACACTTGGTTCGATGTGTGCTTCTTCGGGCAACTAGGTATAGGTAACTACATTGCTTGGGGGGAGGCCTTGGGAAGAGAAACATCCATCAGCTGATGGAACCGGACCCACTAGACTACTGGCTGACGGAGCTAGCTCCGGGCAATTATCAAGAACCCCGCCCAGAGCCTCTCTCCCCCTATTTTGTATTTTGTCCTTCTTTTTCTTCTCTTCTTGTCCTCTCTCCCCTTGTCGCTACACGTTCTTCCGGTGCCAACATACAGGCCTCCTATAGATACGCACACATATATCGGTGTGGTACTCGTAGAGTCGGCCCAGGAAATGTAGGCGCAGGGGGAATTCATTCCTCGGAGGCAGGCTGACAGCAGAGTGCAGAGTGCAGAGTGCAGAGTGCAGAGTGCAGAGTGCAGAGTGCAGTAGTTAGCACGCGGTGGCTGGAGAAGCAAGCATAGCTGCGGCAACGGGGAGACGGACATGGCTCCGCGGCAGCATTAGTCTCCCTTGTGATGAGACCATGATTGCTTACTTATAACTATTCCCGGGCCCGGGGCCGGCCCCTGTCAACCGTTTCCCAGTTCAGTTCTCACGACGGATATCTGACAAGGTGGATCGGTTCTCTCTTTTGACACATTCCCAGGGGTCCCTTGGCGGGAATCCCTTAGCCTACGACTAACGAACAAATGAACCACCACTGCTGGGTGTTTTCGGGCCATCGTGGAAACGGACCAAGTGATTTCTATTTGGAACTGGTCGTCGCAATAGACATGGCAAGCTACTGTCTAGTTTCCAGTAGCGCTCTTGCTCAGTTTGCCTACTCTTCTTGCTTGATCCCTCCCCGGGGGGGGGGGGGGGGGGGGGGGGGGGGGGGGGGGGGGGGGGGGGGGGGGGGGGGGGGGGGGGGGGGGGGGGGGGGGGGGGGGGGGG
>QUSE01000023.1:536554-587014 GCA_006508115.1 Apiospora malaysiana
CGTTGGGCCCCGCCCCCCCCCACCCCCCCCCCCCCCTCTCTCATCATTTCTTTCGTCTGATCTATGTAATGTAACGTAACTTAACTCAATTTTACCTTCTCAGCTTTGTCCATCACATGCATATACTTTGAGGCTCAGAAAGAGGTAAAGTCTATCTCCAGCTTCCTTGTCTTATGAGGCCTATATGCTGCAGCTTCATAGCTACATGTACGTGCACAGTGAGAACATACACGTAGAAGTATCAGAGACGAGTGTGTGCCGAGGGTGGAGCCTACCCAAATAGAGGATCCCAGGCAGCATTATTTGGGGAATGGAAATCTTCTTGCACACACACATACACACCCATACTATATACATTTATACATTTATGCTTTGCGCTCGAAAGGTCTAAAGTGTCTCAAGTGTGTAGAAGCTCGTAGGACCTGCTTATGGTATATTCAACATTCCCATATCGAAATAGCAGCTTCGTCCTGTTAGTACCCCGCAAAATCACATCACGCTGGCATCGCACATTGAAAAGGCTAACCTAGCTAGACGGCGTGGTTGCTGGAAATACCAGGTACTTCTTAACTTGCGTTTCCTGCTTCACCAAGCAGCAGGCCTAGGGGGGCCAACCTGGAAGGGCGTGCTTTTTCCGCTGTCTTGATGATTTTGCCCAGAGCTACGTCGTATGCATCACTCACCAAACTAGCGAACCCGGTGAATTTGGGCCCACCTGCATCCATCCATGATGGCGTCAGTTGGCCGGCAGAGCGTCTCAAGCACCTCTCATTCAGCTCTCCCCTCCGTGCCCGATATGCTCCTCGAGGAAATGCGGGCCCCGGGTTGGCCAAGAACGATTGTTGCATGTCAGTAATGGCGCTTTGGTTTGATGCAGAATCAGAATCTGCAGCATCTTGCTTCCTTTTTTCTGGAAAAGACATTCCGCACTCTGCCCCATTGTTTGCCATCAAGCGAGTCAAACGGCTGCCCGCCGTAGACATGGATATGCTTGCCAAATTGCTTCCACCTCGAGTTGGGAAGCGGCCGCACCAGGCACAATACGCAAGTCCAAGGTCCTGATGCTTGACAGATCTCTATGATTTAGCAGGCAGGTCTTTCCCCCAGGAATTGGACACTGCCTACCAAATCATGAGACCTACCGGGCGGGAAGGGGGTCGGGGACTAAAACCCGCACGGCGCTACACTTTTGCAAAGAAGTGATGCAAGAAGGAGGCTCTTGACGACCAATATGCCGACTTGGTTGCCAAGGTATCACTAGACTAGATTGATAGATCCCGCCCTCCGTCTCCATAGAGCTCACTCGCAGGGGGTCGGATGCATGTGGTGAGGCGTCCGTTCCCTCTCATCTCAAATAGAAACAGGCAAGAGGGAGGAGCTCGCAACAAGTTGCCCAAGTCCTCCCCAGGAGCCCGGGATGCGGCACACTACTCTCCCTAGGGGTAGGGGCGAGCATCGCGCGATCGGGCTCTGCCAGCCGAAAGTCGGAAGGGGGGAGGGGAAAGGCGGTTGGAACTTGGATCTAATCTGGGACATGACATTCTCTCACACCACTCAGGCTCTCATGCTCCTATTGTGGTATTCTATCCGGCCTCTTCCGCCTTCAGAGCTGCAGGCAGCGTTGTAAGTCGATGCGATGATGGGGCCCTCTCCTCCTGTCCGCCGCCTCCCCCCCCCCTGCCTCGGGTCCGGGCTGACAGCTCCATCACACGCACGCTGGTTCTTCTTGGGCAGAACACTAAGACCCCAGTAAGCCAGTACCTATATGCGCACCAATGCTAGCACATCATTTTTTTTTTTGGTTACCTTCGCCTTATCTCGCTTTACCTCGCCTGACCTTACGTTTGATGTGTTCTGGAAGACGGAGGAAAAGATGCAGAAAAAGCAAAGAAACATGCAGCGGAAGTACACATACAGAGTGCTGATTTGCATTGCTGGCCTTTCCTTTGGCTCATAAGCGTCGAGTATCTGCAAAACATCGACAACAGGCTTCCCGCACATGCGTGCGTTCAGGCATGCACAGTGCCAAAGTCTATGTACTGGAGGAATCAAGACGTCGCGCCCTCAACCCAGCTTGCTGTTCCGTCCCCCATTCCTTCGCAAGCTTTCGGGAACATCCCCCCAGGAACAGACCGAGTGGAATCGCGGGGCTGGAAGCGGGAATGGGGGAGAGACAAGACAGCAGTGGGAAAAAAGGGGAGGAGGAGGAGGAAGAAGAAGAAGGAGAAGAAGAAGAGAGGAGAGGAGAGCCCGCCCTGAAGTTAGAATTATGGGACGCTGGACTGTGGACTGTTCGCTCCTCCTCCCGCAAACTCCACGTCACTAGGTTGTCAAACGTTATTCGGCGGGGACTACTACGATATTTTCTGGCATCAATGTTGAATACCTCCTACCATCACCTACCATTACCTCGCATGACCTACTGAAAGGTGAACCGAAAATCCATCAGCTTGCTGCACTGGATTTATTCTAGAATGTCACCATGACCAAACCTTCCATTCATCTCGCCCCTGACTTCATGGTGTGCTATCGCCTGGAGTCACGCGAGTCATCGTCTTCTTTTCTGCCATTTCTACCGCACGACCCCTGTCAGAAACCACTCTTCTCTTCTCGGCTTCCATCGCTTCAGAAACATCAGATCAGGGGTGAAGGAGACCGACAGATAGTTCGCAAGGAGGGAACAGGACTCTAAGCAACTACATGCGCAATGGAAGGAAGAGAGTGTAGGAGAGAATGTTCCTACTATTGCGCCGTGTGTTCGTAATGAACACCTTCGATCGCTTCCGTCACTGTCCACCTTTGCCATGGCATGGACCATGGAGGAGGGAGGAGGAGGAGGAGGAGGAGGAGGAGAAGGGAAGGCCCGCTTACCGTAGTTCTTGGCCCACAAGGAAAATCCCCCTTCGCTTCGTTCTCAGCCGCCATCCCATCCATCCCATTGTTGGCCTAGAGCGGAAACATGAGAAAGCTGGGCGGGTCCCCGGCTGGGCAATTGGCCCGCTATTGAAGTAAGTGGGCGGCCTGGAGGGAACGGACACGACCCGACGCCAGCCTTCAAGACAGACAAGGTATGAGTTTGCGAAAAGCATTCATGTCATGTTGTTACCTAGGTAACTTTTCTTTCGTTTGGCAGACGACAATGTACCCGTCCCCTCCGGCCTAGGTACTCTTCTCCTGGTAAGAAGAAAACATGTAGGGCTAGACAACTGGACGCAGCGCACTGTAGATCTGTCTCATGTAGCTAACATGGCCATACTTAGTACTCCGTACTCGCTCGCAGGTATGCTATTGACCTAGTTGCTGGGGGGGAGGGGTGAGATGACTGATGGCTGATGAAAAGCTGGTCCAGTACATGCTTTTCTTACGTTACGATGAGAAGGCGAAGAAGAAATCGGGAAACCATCAATGCTATCTCGGGTGTATCAGGCCTCTCTCTCTGCCTAAAACCGACCTGGCGATGTAACTGCATGCCTATCGAAGGGCCGAGACTCGAGGCAGGCCAATACTCCGAAGCAGGTCCTTGCCATCCACCAAGAAACGAGCGAGTAAGAAGAAGAACGAGACAGGAAGATGGAAACCACTCCCCAACCTACCGTGTTATCGTGTATAGTGATTGATATATGTTGACTCCTTATCTACTATCAAACACTACTTGGCATGGCATTGCAGCTTGGCATCACCGAGCCAAGTTCCACTGCCTGGGCAGACAGGAGGCGCAATGGGCGGGCAAATCATATGTTTCCTGAATTTGTCACTTCTCACACGGGGCGGGCAGGGCGTACGCGCATACGTGCGTACGCCCGCACCTGCACAAAAGCAATAGCGGACAGGTTGGAGTGACACAAGCGAGCAAGTCAGATCTCTTAGGGTCGTATCCGGGGTTCTTGTCCGGGATTCTTGGTTATACGACCCGCTGAAGCTCCCCATTAGGTAAATGGCGGTGTTATTGGTCGGTTGGTTCTGCTTCAGCCAAGGTCAATCAATTCATACATGCCGTTGCAGCATTTGCTGCATGCACATGATAAAAACAAGAAGGGGGGGCGAACGGGAATCAGCGGATCGTCCTCCTTCCTTCCCCTCTTCATCTAGATATATGTATATATATAGGTATAGGTATAGGTATAGGGATGTAAGTAAGTAAGTATATGTATATAGGAAGCCCAACTCGACGTGTCGACTTTTTTGACACCCACCCTTCCTCGCTCTTTGGATGGGCTGCGCCGCAGCATGACCCCAGAACTGCTACCGTGCCATTGGGATCTATGTTGTATCATCCATGCGCACGCCGATGTAGTAGTGAGACGTGTCCGTATCGGTGTCGGTGTGACATCTCGCGACACTACCCTGGTGTGTAAGTATGCTGTGCAAATGATTCGACCATCCTGCCCAGCTATATGCATTGCGATAATCATCGCAATAGCTTTCGAGGAACGCACTTGCTCCAGCTGCAATCCAAACAAAAGAAAGTTGAAGGTAATTCCTCTTGTCTCGCCACCGCGGGTGTTGATATGGAAAAAAAGGCATCGTGTCTCTTGTTCTTTTTCTGGCATCAGGGGTCCCACCCCATCCCCCCTGCTGTAAGAACGCCGCAAACAGCAATCCCAGACTCTTCGTCTTCTGGGTCCCACACACACACACACACACACACACCTTCACACGATCACACATGCGGGCCCCCATCTGGCCCGTCAGCCAGCCACCATTCTTCCCGCTCCTGTATGCCTTGGCCTCCCCTCTCCTATCTCTCCTCTTCCCTCTCATCGCAACCAGCCTACCATGGACAGGAGAGAAATACGCGGACAGAGGAGGAGAGGAGGAGACGAGGAGAGAAGGAGAGGAGGAGGAGGAGGAGAGGAGGAAGGAAGGAAGGAAGAATCAAAATTTATTCTTGGTTAGTCAATTTCCACTCTTGGTGACATGCCCATCCATATCCCCGTAGTCCTCCCCGAGCAGCTTCTCCCCGCCGCCGACGCGGACGGGCTCGCACTCCTGCAGGAAGTAGAGCATGCGGCACCACTCGGTCTCGCTGGGGTTGCGCCAGGCGTGCATGGTGCCGCGCTGGACGGCGAGGTCGCCCCGCTGCAGCCGCCGCACCTCGCCCGAGTCCAGCACCAGCTCCACCTCGCCCTCGAGCACGACCCCGTAGTCCAGGCTCACGGTCCGGTGCATGGGGCTGACGGACAGCGGCGGCACGTCGACGTAGCGCGCCACCGTGCCGCCGGGCACCACGATGCCCGGCGGGTTGGTCAGGAGGGGCTTGTAGGCCGCAAGGTCGGCGCCGTCGTTGAGCGACACCGGCGTCGTCGTCGTCGCGTACCCCAGGCCGAACGAGGCGCCGTTGTAGATGGTGGTGCGCGGCAGCTCCGTCGGCAGCGCCTCCGAGAAGATGGCTTCGCCGGCCTCGTTGTGGTCCGTGATGAAGCGCGAGACTTTGGGCAGGTTGTTGGGCGGCGGCGGCGCCTGCTCCTTGGTTGCGGCTGCTGCGCCGTTGGTAGAGGAGGCCATGGTGACGAGATGTATAGATGTTTGTTGTCTAGAGGAGACCGTTGTAGGTATCGAGTCTTCGTATTTGTCGTTTTCTTCTCCTTCTTCCTCTGTTTGCGGGTCCGATATTGTCGAATGTGGCCTTACGATGGAGTCACACGTGTGTAAACAATAGTAACCGGCGGCAATACAGATGGTTACTTATCATTAAGAGTTCAAGTATCGCGCAAGAAGAGACCGCGCCGGGACTACATCCTCCCCCTTCTCCATCTACCCCTCACCTCGCCCGAAGATCCAGCAACGGATGTTTCCACACAAAGTATCGGTACTCATTCACGCGCGTTGGCGATAGTGGAACTGGCGACTTGAAGTCGGGCGGGTAGGTGGGGGAGGGGGAGCCGAGGTGGGGGGATCGGCCATCTTTGTGCTACCGGCGATGATGGCGATCAGGGGTCCCTTCTGCAAACTAGTCAGATGGCGGGCGTACCTGCCTAGTGAAAGGCTTGGCAGTCATATGTCAGTCCGGTTTCTGTCTTACTAATCCTACTTTACTAGAGACTGATCTTTCAAGGGGAGATAGCTTCCTTAAACTGTGTGCTGTGATTTCTCAACGTAGGTGCACGTGTAAGACGAAAATATGTTTAGGTAATTTCATGTGGTTCATGAGCAGAGCCGTGGTTTTCATCAGTAACAATGTGTTACCCAGTATGTGTACATGTACCCCATGAAACCCCAGGACATAATTCCCTGTTACACAGAACCTGACTGATCAAAGGTATGGCCACCTAACCAAAGACATAGTTGGGCCATGCCTCTCCTGTCTCCGCCAGCTATTCATCATGGATCACTCAATCCTCCGACAAGACGAGACGTCCGGCACCCCCATGCCCTCCATCACCGTAGCCTCCACCACCCTGTACACCGGAATATCGGACAAGACGGACGTAATATGATGCAGCGTGGGCAGCGTCTGCCAGCTGCCCGCGTCAAACTGGACGCTTGCCTGGCTGGACCGTGACACCGACGTGACCGTCCGCGCTGCCACTTTCGCCTCCTCCGCATGTGGTACCACGCAGGCGTACTCGACGTCCGCCTTGCCCGGCTGACCCGTGGCCGGGATGTACTTGTAGGTCAGAATGTTGGTTCCTTCCTCCTTGTCCTTGTCCGTCGCATCCGGCTGCTGCGACTGCAAGCCATCCAATTTGATGTCGAGGAACTTGGCGCCACGCCAGGAACAGCGGGCGTTATAGGAGGTACTGCTGCTGCTGTTGCTTCTGTGGTCGATGTTTATATCGCAGAACGTCTTGTTAAAGCCGAGCTCGTCCCGTCCCGTGATGATGGCGTCGGCGAGATTCTCGAACAGAACGGGCAGGTACGACCCGACGACCGGGGGACCGGCTCTGGGGAAGTAGCCGACGCCGTGCAGGTAGAGACCGCAGTGGCTGTAGCCGCCGCCGCCGAGCCACGTCATGCCGTCCAGGGTGGTAACGGAGACGCTGGCGAGGCACACGGTGGCGGGGCTCAGGAACCGGAAGGCGGGAGTGGGAAACAGCGATTCCAAGTACGTCCGCGACGTCTCGAACTTGACCGTCATCGTCTTGAAACGGCTCTGGTCCAGTCCCGCTTGCGGTCGACCGTACACGTCCTGGCGGGGGCCGGGCGCGGGCCCGAAGCCGACGGGCATCCGGCGGTAGAGATCCGGCTTCTGGGAGGAGAGCCACGCGTTGAAAATCCGGTTCGCGTTGTCAATCTCATCGTGTCCAAAATTGTAGGCTGTGTACTTCATCACTGGAGTTCAAGTCAGTATCGTAGGCGGTAAGAGTAAAATAAAGGAGGGAGGAAGGGTTGGATCGCGGCTTACTATCAATCTGTGGTTTGCCGTCTACCCAATCTTTACCCGCCTGCCTCGAATATTCTTGGATCGTATGTGCTCTTTCGTATCTGATCTTTTCATACAGCCGAAGTCTCTCAGGGACATCGTCTGGCGTAGTACCCTTGGGCAATACAGCGGCGAGCGCAGCGGCGTCTTCCATCGCCTGGCCAGCCCCTTGTCCCTGATGAGGCGTGAAGGGGTGGGCAGCATCTCCGATCAGGGCCACGCTTCCCCTGACCCACGTCGGGAGTTTTTCCATATCCAGCAGTTGCCATACTTTGAGCTCTTCCGGCTCAACTTTGCTGATCAACTGCTTTAGGGCCGGATCAAAGTCTTTATAGACCTTGAGGACCTGCTCGAGACTACCTTGCTTGTTCCACTCTAAGCATATCATGGCCGTTAGTACAGTACCCAAAAATACCACACATACGTGGTTGTACTTTTCTCCCTCTCTCTTCAATCAAGGGAACCTACCGTCGCTTGGTGTAGCATGCGACTCCTCCGCCGGGTGGATCAGGACGAAGTTTAAGGTCTCGTTGTTGTTGCAAGGGTACATGACCACTCTACGGTCGTCACCAAACCACATGCAGAGACTGTCCACCCTGTCGACGAGCGGTTTCGTGACGGGGTCGTCGAGTGCGACCTGGCGCGGGAGAAGAAAGCGGAAAGCTGCCTTCCCAGAACCAAAGAGCCTGGTCTCTGGCCCGCCGAGGGCTTTCCGAGTCTTCGACTGAACCCAAACCAACCATCAGTCCGCTTTCGCTTCAACATCTGACTCAGAACGGAAGATAACACATACGTAGATACCGTCGGCCCCAACGATCACGTCCGCCGTCCTCGTCGACCCATCGGCAAAGGTCAGCGTCCTGGTATCAGGGTCCACACTGGCGACCTTGCTCGACGTGTGCAAGGTGGCAGGCGTCCCCTGCGCGTCCGTAGCCGTGGCCGTCGCCTTGAGGTTATCGTGGAGGGCGACACGGTGGACCAGTTGCCAGGGGTGCTGCCACATCTTGTTCGGCATCGTGAGGTCGATTTCCTGGATCACGCCGCCCGTCAAGGCGAAGTCGACGATCTTGGACATGCTGCACGCGCCGAACTTCTCGGCGTATATCCCCCATCTCCGCAGCAGCCCATTGCTGTTGGGCGCAAGGTGCACCGCGGCGCCCGCCTCGCTGGCCAACGAGGATTGTTCGAACAGCTTTTCGTCTCGGGCTCAGTCAGTCATGTGACAAGTATGGTTCAATACTGACGATTGGATCTTGTCTTGATGAGGAAGAGGGAGTTCTTCTTACGTCTACTACGTGACCCTGGCGGCGCAGCGCTATGGCCGCAGAAAGTCCACCTATGCCGGCACCGACGATGGCGATCTTCAGCGGCTCATGGTAATCGTGAACCAGTGGGTTAGACTTGGGGCTCTTGGCCACCGGAGCTGTCCCGTTTAAAGCCATTCTGCTGCGAGAGCAAGCCCAAATGCAGGTGTGAACAAGAGTTTAACTGCCACCTAGACGTTTGATAGCAAGATAACAGGCAACCTGTGTGAATATTCACAAGCCAAAGATCGTCCGAACCAAGACTAGATTCCAGATGGCAAGATCAAACCTTCGAAGGGAGAGCCAGAGAAGCCAGTGCAAGCATGTCGGGAGCGAAGTCAGGCAAGACGATGAGGTCACGACAATTAGGATACATGTACATAGCCTATGAGATATGACAGCCGAGCAGACGATTCCAGATTCCGAGGCAGGGGTACAACATGCAAGCCACGCGGAATCATCAACGATAGCCCACAAGCCTTAACGTCTCTCTCCCCCAGCCGGGCCGCAAAGTAGTGAGGGTCCGACCATATTATACCTAGGTCTACATCTACTTACTCTTCCGGGTGAATACACCCGGCAGCCCATACTGTACGACTAGCGAGGGCCCAGCGAGCATTTGGGGAGTTTTTTTTTCGCATAGCCGAGCAACCTCAGAAGTTCCAACCCCCCTTCCGAGGTGGAGGGCCGAGATTAGCATTTAAGGGGATAAGGGGATATTCATCTGCCCCGCTTTCATCCCCCCCCTCCCATGCCTCCAAGCCTCCAAGCAACAACCCCGCTTGACTGATGACTCCAATGTGTGATGGGCATCTGTAAATTAGTAATAGCTTTCTTCTTACATAAACCGCGTGAAATCAGTCTGGGTATTGAAGGTGGTGAGATGAGGCTAGTCAAGTCAACGGCAGATAAAATGCTGTGTCATACCATGTCGTATCCCTAGCGAAAAAAGGGTGCCTTGTCGGTGAGATTCGGGGAGGTCTCTAGAGATGCGGCCACCAGCCAGGAAAGAACAGACGGAAATGAAGGCCGTGAGTGACGTAGAAGCCAACCAACAAACCACCCCTTGCAGTCAGTCTGTTCTTCGACGACCCTGACGACTCCGCTCCCGTTCATGCACCGGGTCCCAAAATCTGGAGTCGCATATACCCAACATCTTGATCGCATTAACTGAGATCAAACAACTTTTGTACGTCTACTTGTGTTCGAAGAACGTACCTTTGATACAGCGACGATATGGCTGCTAGTACTGCCGCCGCCGACGAAACAATGAGTGGCACCTGGTCCGACACGACCCGCACCGTAGGAGGGGAGGAGGAACAACAACCGCCACCACAGCAACAACAGCAGCAGCAGCAGCAGCAGGAGACGACACCAGCAGTGCTGCCCAGCAGCCGCAGCCCCGTGGCCCTGATCACGGCCGGCAGCGCGGGGGTGGGCGCCGCCACGGCGCGGCTGCTGGCCCGGAGGGGGTACCGGGTCGTCATCAACTTCAGCCATAACACGGAGCGGGCGCGCAAGGTGGTCGGCGAGCTGCAGCAGCTGTCGCGCCTCCCCGCCCACGAGATCCAGAACGAGCACGGCAACGCCTTCCTGGCCATCCGCGCCGACCTCGGCAGCCGCGACGAGATCCGCCGCCTCGTCCGCGAGACCGTCGTCCAGATGGGCCGGCTCGACGTCTTGTTCTCCAACGGCGGGTGGACCAAGTTCCGCGACATGACGAGTATAGATGGTAGGTTTGGACGAACCATTTTCGTTTTCTTCTCTCTCTCTCTCTCTTGCTGTGCCGCAATAGGGGGGCTCGTTGGAACCATTCATTTAGGAAAGATTCTTAAAGATTCTACCATGACTCACCAAGCTGATCGCAAGGGATGGTCAAACGGCAGATAACACCATCGAAGAAGACTGGGACATGTCCTTCAACATCAACGTCAAGTCCCACCTGTGGCTGATGCAGGCCGCCAAGAAGCACCTCGATGAGTCCGAGGGTGCCTTCATCACCACGGCCTCGACCGCGGGCATGACGCCGAGCGGCAGCTCCCTGGCGTACTCGGTCACCAAGGCCGCCCAGATCCACCTGGTCAAGAACCTCGCCGTCATGGCTGCGCCCCGGATCCGGGTGAACAGCGTCAGCCCGGGGCTCCTTCTGACTGTAAGCTAGTTCTTTCTTTCTTTTTTGTCTCTTTTCTCTCTTTTCTTTTTTGTTATTATTTCCCTACCCTTCGTCCTCTTTCTCTCCGAGGAAGGCTTGCGGTATTTAAACACATGGGCAGTCTACGTGCGGTATACGAACATGGACGTCCGAGAGGCTAAACCCAAATTACGCAGGAGTGGTCCGACCGGTTCTCCGAGCAGGCCAAAGACGCCTGGCGCCAGAAGACAAAGTTGAAGCGCTTCCCTACCGTCGAGGTCAGTAGTCGTATATGTCACTCATTACCCACCCAGCACCCTCCTCTTCTGAGGGTTTACATCACACCTATGTAGGCTTCCTCGTATAGCCCACTGACTTCACTCTATATATGTGCATAGGACGTCGCCGAACAAGTCCTCACATTCGCCAAGAGCAGAAGCATGACGGGCGTGAACATACCGCTCGATGCGGGATTTATAAACTAAATTTTTGCTCGACAGGGGATGTTTATTAGTATCATCGTGGGGCGACGAGAAGAGGAAGAAAAAACGAGCCACTGAGGCTGCCGTGGGAAGCTAGCTATCTATGCAGCTGGTTCCTCCAGATCATAGAGCCAGGCGCGCCAAAGAGGTTCTCCTCGACGGGCCGTACGGGTGGCTTGAAGTAGCGTCGCCCCTTCTCGAAAGCCGGGGGGAGGGGACAGTCGAATAATCATCCGCTGTTTCAGGTATGAATGGGTTCAAAGTTCAAAAACCTTCGCATACGCATACCACGTGGATTAGCATAGCAACAATCTGTTTCTTCGTTTGCAGTAATGATGACCTAAGCTCTGGAGTGACGTATGTCCAAAGAATGCAATACGCGCGCACACGTGGTTATCAGTCTTACGAGGGAATAGTTATATGGCAATTTGACAATATTATAATTTGTTTTTGGTATTTATTTTACTGATTTGTTGGTTTGTCCTTCTTCATTAATGAATTATTTTACTACTGTAAGTCCAGCATGAACTTGCTCAGCAAGATGGCGCAAGCCGCAGAGGCAAGCTGCAGCATAGGGTTTAGGCCTCCGGGACCGGGAGCAGCGGCCGAGATGACCGGAAGGGCGGCCGAGGCCGAGGCAGCCACTGCGCTCAGCGTCTCCGCGCTCGCCTTGTCCATGCCCGTGGCGCTGGGCGCCGACGTCTGGGCCGCCGAGAGGGGGTCGATGTTGGACGTCGAGGTGGCGCCGCCGGATACGGTCGCAGTCGCAAAGGTGGCCGATGATCCCGGCGCCGTGGAAGAGCCCGTGGGCGCCGAGGGCGCCTTCACCTTGCCGCACGCGATGAGGCGGTCGTAGCCGGACGCGTATTGGTCGTTCCACCATTGCGACTCGGCCACGAGCGAGTAGTAGTTGAACTCATATTTCGAAGCGGGGGAGTAGTCGTGCGCGTTCTGGAAGAAAGTGGAGGAGCACACGTCGTCGCATTCGAAATCGTCGTCCACCTCGGCGTGCTCGGTCGAGAACTCGCAGAAATTGCCGCTTCTATATGTATGATGTCAGTAAGTCGCGCCTAGTAGAGAAACCCGCCATACCCCAGGTGACATGCGCCCCGGATCGGGGTTTATGGGAGGGGAAAAAAGGGGGGAAACGTACAAGTCTGTCCGGCAACTTTGTGCAAGGTGGAATTGGAAGAGCTGTCCGACGATGCCGACAGACAAGTTGGCATACTTGTAGGGCTTGGTGGTCTGAGTCAGGAGCAGGGCGGCATCACCCGAGTCCATCTGACAGGCGGCCCTAACTCCACCGACGTACTTCTCGAGGGCCTCCTTGCAGGTGGTGGTGCACATGTTGGCATAGTCGTTGGTGGTGGGCTTGAAGCCCGGGCGCATGGAGGCGACGATGCCGAGGAGGGTATCGGGGCAGGCGATTTCAGCGCTGTAGGCCTGGCGACATTGTTGCGAGGTGGAGGAGGCGAGATGCTTGTCGTCGGCAACGTAGGTCCAGTCAGGGCCCGAGACGTTGAGGCTGAAGGCGGAGGCGAGGGATGGAGCTATCGAGAGCAGCATCAACAAGGGCAGGAATAGCGCCGCATCAGTAATTGAAAGCATTTTGCCGGGTAGTAGGGTGGATGGCTTATGAGAGGTGTGCTCTCCCACAAGGCTTTACCCGGCCGACAGCGAATCAAAACCGAGGGTGGCTTGCCTGCAGTGCTGCAGACGACTTTGGATAGGAGGACAGCAGCAGCAGCAGGACTGGAAATGATCAAAATAGGGAATAAGGAATAGGTTATCTATAAGTAAAAGTGGTAGTAGTAGTAGCAGCAGCAGCAGCAGCAGCCAGCAGTCAAGCACGGTCGGGTCTACCAAGAACGGTACCAAGAACGGGAACAATCTCAACCGTCAACCGAGGCATGAAGAATGCAATGCAATTGCAACAACAGCGAAAAGAAAATGAGGAGAATATTATATTAATAAATCCTTGGCCTGGCCTGGTTGAAGTGAACTTGAAGGAAAAGCACGAGGAAAGCCGAGAAACGAAGAAGCCTCCTCTCTCTCTCTCTCTCTCTCTCTCTCTCTCTCTCTCTTCCTCTTTCTCTCCCGTCTCCTCTCTGTCTGGACTTGACATGCGAGATTGATGAGTCTTTCCAAGACCCAAGTCCCAAGACCCAAGACCCAAGCAAAAAGGACCCAAGCAGAACCACCGGACGACGAACGGGGACCTTGACCATTACTTTTCCCCCAATGGTCCCTGTCAATGCCTGTTAGGGACCAGTTAGAGCCAGTTAGGATCAGTTGATACCGGTCAGAGGCAGCTAAAAAAGGACCTGTTAGGTACCCATCAGCCTATCAGCTTTGGCTTGTCGGCCCTGTCCTTCTCCATCCCGCCCATTTCTGCGCTCGCGAAGCCCAGCAGGCCCTCGTCTAGCGCGGGCCAAGTGCGGTCAATCGCAGCAGCGTCGCTTGCTCGGCCGTCTTTCCGTGCCCTCGCCAGACCTCGCCTGCCACCCGCTCCATTTATTAATCCTCTCAGGTGCCTCTATGCCGACTCTATGGCCTTCCTTGGGCTCTGCCCATCCATGCAATCCTCTCTACCTAGGCACAGAGCTAGGAAGTCTAAGGAGTCTCCCAGCAATCAGCAGTTTTTCCCTCTTCATGTCCCTCTCTTCTGCGCTCTTCTCTCCCTTCTTTCCCTTCTAAACCCGGCCGCTAATTCAGCCGCTAAGTCGGTCGCTAAGAACATTCGAAGTCTTTGGGCTCCACCAGATAAATTCATCTGCAGATTGCCCGCCTCTTCTCCAACCAACTCTCGCTCCTCGCGCGAATTAGGTAATATTCGATGCCGAACTAAGGTATACTAAATGTACATGGAAATGTAAATGTACTTAACTAATCGCATTGATCTGCTTGTAAAAGCTCCAGTGCCCGAAAGCAGTAAAATTAGGTGCTTCGACTGAGCCTCAACTTATGTCATAGCCAACAACGACAGACATGTGTAGTAGTAGTAGATGGATAATTCAAAGAATACACCTCCCTCACCTCATACCTAATGCCTCACCGGGCTCCTTGCCTACATTGGCCATTCCCGTTCCCGTTCCCGCTCACATGCCCATATGTGCACCTCTGCCTGCATCCTTAGGCACATACCCAGACACATTCCGCCCCTAAACGGGTCCTTCGTTTCAGGCAGGGAGAAGCACACAGCTCGCTACAGCAAATGGTATCGCCTCGAGCCCCAACTTCAGTGGATCACTCCAGGAGAGCTCGGGAGGCCACCTTCTGCACCTGCCAGCCAGTCTCTCCGAGTCACCGCCATCTTCAGTGCCGCTTACCCAGCGGTGGCTGTCTTTGTCACTTTGATTGAACAAGATTTTCTTTCACCGAGATAAATATCCCTCGCATTCTTTGGCTCTCGTAGACTTGTTGATATTTCATCTACCAGCTGCCGTGGCCATCTAATCTAAACTGCTAATTCATAGAAAGTCGATGCATCTCGACTTCTTCCACATGGGCGTCAATAGAGTACCCAAGAGTTCCAGGGCTGCAAGCACCCTTTGCATGCCCGCTGTAGAACAACCCGCGAGCAATGCTCCTTCAAAATTTGTGTCCGTACCAAATAAAAATGTGTATGCTTGTGTCCTAGCACCATCTCCAATCATCGTGACTCTCTATCTTTCTATAGTCTATATGGGCCAATGCATCATTTCTAGAAGCTTCTACATGCCCAGTAGAGACATTTGTCGCCGCAAAGGGCTTGCGCTCGTGCTGCCATCTTCACTGGCATAGCAGGCAGAGTCAGTGTCGATGTCCCACTCGGGCTCCTCTTCCTTGGTCATGTCGTCGCCATCCTTCTTAGTCTCGAACCCCTTCTGGGTTGCGGCGCGAGTGTTCCACTGCAGTGTGCGCGACACGCTGTCGAACCACTCCGTGTCCGTTCGCATAACCGTAGGAAGCGGGTACTGCGACGCACTGATTGTGACGTAGTCGCCCTGCTTCAGCTCTACACGACCCTTGCCATCAAATGCACAATAGGCAGTGGCACGCGAGTTGCGTGGGACGGATACCCGCAGAAGCAAGGTATCGCTCAGGACCATAGGTCGAAACGACAATGTGTGCGGGCAGATGGGGGTGAGAAGAATGGCAGGGATGTCCGGGTGGACAAGTGAGCCTCCAGCCGACAGCGAATACGCCGTTGAGCCAGTAGGTGTGGAGAAAATGCACCCATCAGCCTGCACGATAGTCAGGAGCTCATTGTCTCCGTACAGCTCGAGGTTGGAGACGTAAGGCGACGGGCCGCGATCAATCACAAGCTCGTTGAGAACCTCAAATTGTTCACCCTCCTCGGCATCGGCGCCGTTCGCACCATGACGATAGACTGTGCAGGTAAAACGCATGCGCAAGTTGACGCGCATGCCTTCTTCGCCCATGATGCGGTTCAAGTGTTGCTTGTACTTCTCAAACTCGAAGCTAGTCAAGAAACCTAGACTGCCGAGACTGAAGGACAGAACAGGCGGGACGACGCGCTGGAAAAGCCACGAGGTGAAGAGAACAGTTCCGTCGCCGCCCAGGGTGAGAACCAGATCGAACTTCTCCGGCTGACTCCAGCACAGATCAGGCGACCAGTATCTCAGCATCGACTGGAAACGAGGGTCGTCCTCGATGAGACTGGTAGCTCCAAAGCGCTTAGAAGTTCGGAGTTTGGCATCCACATAAACATTGACGCCCACATCAGAGCCGTAGCGAGGAGTGCGGAGCAGCCACATGGTCAGCTCTCTAGTCAGATACACCAGCTCGTTGTCGCGAGCCTTTGTGACGATCATGACATTGCGAACCGCGCGCCGGATGGGCCGACGCTGAAGCTGCTTTGAGACCTCTCGTACTCCAGTAGCTGTCTGAACAAGCCGGGAATGTGACATGTAGTCATCATTCTTGATTTCCTCCAGGACTCTGTCGATATCCACATTGTCATCAAACCGTTGATGGTAGAAGCAGGGCGACTGGATTGAAGGGAGTGCGGTGGCGGGGGTGCCGCGACTGGCCAATTCGTTGAGGGCCTCAGAAAGTCGCTGCGATGACGAGGACGAAGGCCGCCCCTCGGGGCCGGTATGTGCGGAAAGCATGCCGGTTAGCGAGAGGGCCTCGGGTTTGTTGTTGCGCGCCACCGAGGCCAAGGCCTTCATAATAGTCTGTCGCGGGACAGTCTCCACTGAGCGAGTATTCTTGTGGCCGTACATGCGAGGGGAAAAGTGAGAGCTCTTGGACGAGTGAGGACCCGTCAAGCCTGTAGCAGATGATTCCGACGGGAACACATCCTGTTGTTCACGGCTGGCGGATTGTGCGGACTCGAAAAGGGAAGTGGCTGAGGAAGAAGGAGGAGGTAAAGTAGGGCGGTCCGCAAGAGCGTCGGGTGATCCACGAGTCCCGTCAGGAATGGATGATGACTTATTGGACGCCTCGGAGACGGACATAACCCCACCGTCGGACGGATTACTGAGGGCTGGATGGATCGAGGTGGGAGAAGTAACTAAGCCCGCCATTTTGTCCGATAGGGTACGCCGAGTACCAGCAATGTGCAGGGGACAGGGATTCGGTGCCAGGTGGGTGAGATTGGGAGAGTTCAGGGCGAAAGGCTAAAGTGTTGCAACAAACAGGGATTGTGGCAAGCACCGGTTTCACCGACTGTCCGACAATCGGGGATTACTTGGAACAATACGTCCTAACGCCGTAGCTATGCACAATGCACAACTTGCAGCAGCAAGATTCGGTTGTTGAAGATCTTCCCTCTGGGAATCCTGGGGGATGACACGAGACCGACCCGAGAGACTGTCTCTGATTCACGTTACACCACTGGTCGGTGGTTCGGGAAGTCGCAGACTTTCCTCTCTGACGTGCCAAAAATCTGGATCAGACGGAAGTCATTGTTAGCCAATCTGGTACATCATCACACTCCCTAGACAGAGTCAAGTGGGTTGGACGGATACGTATATGTCGAGTACGTATAGGTGCCAAGGGACAATGATACTTACGGGACTGGCTGTATTCCGTGACACTCTAGACCACGCTAGAGCTGTGATATTGATGATTGCGTGAAATGTGATGAATGTCGAAATTGGTTCGCTTAAAGGAAGAGCGATTGCCGAAACTGAACTGGACGAAAACCGATTGGGTATCTCCGATAACAATGCTAAATGCAGATGCTGGTGCTGGTGCTGAAAGTTGACAAATTGGATCTTCTAACGGGCGATTATCTATGGTGTCTAAATCGTAACACGAGTTGAAACAGGGGCCGCAAACAGTCGACAAGTCGAAGAGTCCGAGGAACGAAAAAAAAAAAAGTTTGGATGTAGATGGCGGGTTGTTGAACTGGCTGGCAGCAATTGGGATATCCAACAAGACGGAGGAGAGGGAAAAAAAGAGTAAAAATTAGAAATGAAAGCTCCCAGAGCAAAAAGAGGTTGTGGTCTGAACCTCGACGAAGCAAAGATACACACACAAAGAAGTAACCAACGAGAGGAGGTATGAACAAGTGATTGTATGTATGCAATGACGAGTGCGGACAAAGGCAAATAGGAAGTGCAGAAGACACTGGTGGATTGTAAGAACGAACTACCAGAGCTCTGTCTTTTGGCTATTTGCGCAAGCGCGAAGGGGGGGGGAGGAGGTTGAAGACGTTGGGTCTACGAGACGAAGACTGAAGAACCAAAGGGAGAAAAAGGCCGAAAATGGGACGACAAGCCGGATGTCTTTATCTGGCACGCATCTGGCTTGGGCGGGACATCGGGCACTGTCAGTTTCTTGCCACAATAGTAACAGATGCCGCAGAAGCACCCATATCAGAGTTTCTACGGTACAATGCCATCAGCAAATCTGCAACTCGCAAGCCTGAAGCTGTCGCCCATTGCATTGCATTGCCGGTACCCGTGTCTGTCCGTGTCCAAAAGTGACAGCAGTGGGGCATCGGGGGCATCAGGGCAGCAGGGCAGCAGCAGGGCCAAGTCGCCAGTCTCGCATGCCTGGCTTGATCAACCTAGTGACTAGGTTTAGCGAAGAGGCTCAAGCATCATGACCACCGCCTGGCTCGAGACAATTCCCACTTGCATCGCAACAGAATATAAACGTTGAGGGCCACAAGCTTATTGGACTGCTGCTTGGCTGGCTAGGCTGGCTGGCTAGGCTAGCTGGCCTGGGCGCGTTGAGCGCTCGCGCTGCCACTCGGCACTGGCTTCGGGGCTTGCTGCCCTTCAATGTTAATGTTACAGTCCCCTACAACTTCTCTGGTCCATGCCCGTGGTTTGGTTTGGTCTCATCTTTTGCCTGTACTCAGGGGTTCTTCGGAGGTAATGACCTAAAAGGGGGCTTTAGTAAGGGTCCTGGTAGGGGCCTCAGGGGTTAGAATGCTGCAGCATCTCGTCTCACATCCCAACGACGAGGTTTCTAGAGCTTCTCCGTCTCCACTTCCCGTTGCATAAGCTATCCCTACAGTAATTCGACTCGAAACAACAAGCAGCCTTGGGTCTGCGATGCAGAACAATCTCAACCGCAATATCAACGAACCAAGAAAAAGCCACAGCAAGAAAAGATAGCCAACATCTGCCAGGGTTAAGCTTTTATTTAAACTACGAGGCTGCGTTGACGTCGAATGTTCAGCTGACAAGGGGCGCTTGTTCTGGAAGCTCTCGCGACTTAGCATTGCTTGCCCAGCTCTCCCAAGGTTTGCCAGGCTGCTCTCTACCCAGTTCTGGTACATCAATCTTGAAGCCAAGGACATGCAGTGAGCGGTGTAGGATTCGTAAGTTATGGATTTTGCAGATCTCCATTGTTCAAAGCCTCAGCGAGGTATTACATTATCTGTTTCCCCATGAGCCTGCAGATATTGATAACAAGCCATAAGGTGAAACACGCCCGTAATCCACAACGGGGGATCAAAACGTACACCTGTGGCAAGCTGATCTCATCTTGGCTTCCGATCCAAGCATTGGCTTCCTGCGACGGAGCCATTCTGACTATGATAGGGCTTCCTGTCAGCGTCATCACGGGCGGATGTTTGCTGGGTCGCGCCCTACCTAGACCGAGCAGTCGGATGGATTCCCCGACTGATCCTCGGCGGCAACGCGTTGACAGCGCTGCATGCACGGACTACCGTTGATCTGGCGGAGCGGAGCGCTGCCAGGCATTTAGACACGCCCACGTTTGGGGTTTGAAGTTTGGAGCGAATTCTCCATGCCCGTCGTCCATTAACCTTCTTCCAAATGCATCTGAGATCCTCTATTCTGATGCGAGACCCATCTAGGCTCTGCATAGGCGTAGAAGAATTTGAAACCCCAAGATTGTTGACGAAAATGCACCGTTGTGTCCTTGCGGTTACTGTGACCGATGCAGGCATCACTTCCAATATAGATCAGACGCAATCTTGGCTTCCAATACGGACCGGGTGAATGTGCCGAGATCGGCACCACTTGCCAGATCGTCGCTCATATTTACGTCCCCCGACGTGCTGGGGCAGCAATGTCGCTGGGCAGAAGCTGATATGTCTTCCCACTCCTTCATTGTGAATTCGCCTTCGCTCTGGGTAAGGATCAAGTCGCCGTGGGAAGTGAATGCAAAGACGTGGAGTGACCGGGACTTCTCGACCTCGCGAGCTGTAGGGTTGATGACTTCTCTGGTCGATCCATCTTCGGCGGTAGCGGCGATGACAACGGATGTCAAAGTAGCTGTCAATGGAATAGCGGCCGACATCAATGTTAAGATGGCGGTCTGTATCAAAGCAGGGAGGATTGGAAGATTCTGTAGGTCGAGTATCATTAGCTGCGGTGTCATGACTCCTACCAACGGGCATCTTCAACATACCGTGTCGGCCTGGACGACCTTCGTGTTCACGTATTCATTCTCCGGCGCTACGGTGACTTGGAGAGTGACTTGGATCAGTGACCGAGGGAAGTTGGTGACGAGGATGATCTGGCAAAGCGTCGATTGCAACAAGCTTTCAAGGTGGCGCTCTCTCGTTCCTAGCAAACGGTTGTGAGCACATGCATTCAGCCAAGGGACCTACTTTGTCTCCAGTTGATAGTTACCTCCAACACCAGCAGCCGGGCGCACGACGACATCAACCAAAGCTTCTTCGGGGAGCTCATCCCTACGTTGTGCTTCAATAGGACCATTTACTGCGCCAACGATGGTGTAGCCAGCATACGAAAACGTCGCAGAGCCATCAGCACTATGCAAGTGCGACAGGAGCGCCTCGGGCCCCGAGGTAGTGGTGGTCGCCATGTTTCTCTACGGGTTGTATCCAATGTGCACTGGATTGTAGTTTGAGGTTGGTCGGGAAGTGTGTTTGCGATTGGCGATTGGCGATTGGCGGGTAGCTAATTGAGGCTCAGAACTTAATCGTTTAGGAACTTTTTTTTTCTCCCACTGACGTTGGAGCTTTCTTTGCCTTCTCTATTCGTAAAGCTCGGTCGACCCCACAATTAGCGCGGAATTTAGAGTTATGTTTTATGCAGCATTCCCGATCTAAGAGTCCCCGGCCCTTATTAGAATGTAAAAGGAAGGGAAGGAAAGATGAGGGGTCCTTAGGTAACAAAAGGAAGTGGCGCTGGCATGGCGGGGCACCGTCTGTTTATGCCATGCTGAGGTATGCGGTAGCTAATGTTCCCTATTCCCCTCCAAGCTTCCAGGTACACCTACGTATCATTCATTAACCATCCAATGCCTGCATATCATACTTACTAACCAACCAACACACCATCGCTTGAGTAAAACCCAACTTACTGAGTCCGTCCTTGGGATTTCACAACACGTGCTGTCGTGAACAGGAACGATCAGTCGCAATCATGGCTGCACAACAGCCGGCTGGTGTTCCACCACCTTCTACCATTCCGAACCTTAAAGACCGACTTCCCAAACTGGAGCCTAGACGTCGCCGGGCTACACCGTCTGCTCCGGTTCCCACTCCAGAAACGCCGGCCCTCCCGCCCCCGCCGGAGCCGTCAACGCTGTCGTACCAGGTCCCCTCCAGGAGGATCTTGTCCCGCAAAGACCACGAGCTGTTTCTCTCGTCGCCTACCCACACCCTCATCCTTGCCTTCGTCTTCGGTCTCTCCGACGCCGTGGTCGATACGCCCATCTCGTCGGTCAAGGACGAGGACTTGACACCCGCCATCGCCTCGGTCCTCGCCATCCTGGAAGAGGTCGAGGCGCTCGTGCTCGCCACGCCTCCGGATGACACGGGCGGCTCGCGCTTCGGCAACAAGCTGTTCCGCACCTTCCTCGACAAGACCAAGGCGGCCAGCGCCGCGTGGCACCAGCGGCTCGGCGTCGCTTCGCCCGAGGCTGTCGCCGAGGTCGAGACCTACCTGCTCCAGTCCTTTGGCAACCGCTCCCGCATCGACTACGGCTCGGGTCACGAGCTCAACTTCATGATCTGGCTCCTCTGCCTCTACCAGCTGCAGATAATCAAGAAGAGCGACTTCAAGGCCCTGGTACTGAAGGTCTTCACCCGCTACCTGACCGTCATGCGCACCGTCCAGTCCACCTACTACCTCGAGCCTGCGGGCTCGCACGGTGTGTGGGGCCTGGATGACTACCAGTTCCTGCCCTTTCTATTTGGCTCGAGCCAGCTTCTGCATCATCCCTTTATCACGCCGCTCGCTATCCACCAAGAGCTTACAATCGAGGAGTTTGGCCATGACTTCATGTACCTGGGCCAAGTGGATTTCGTGAATAGCACCAAGACTGTCAAGGGCCTGCGATGGCACAGCCCTATGCTGGACGACATATCGTCAGCAAAAGGCTGGAACAAGGTCGAGGGTGGCATGCGCAAGATGTTCGTGGCCGAGGTGTTGGCAAAGTTGCCAGTGATGCAGCATTTTCTGTTCGGCTCGCTCGTACCCGCAGTTGAGGGCATGAGCACCGAGGCGGAGGCAGGCGTATCGGCCGAGGAGGAAGAGACTGAGGGCGGTGCAGTCATGGTGGAGCATGATGGCGTCAAGCATCTACATCAACTAAACAGCTGGGGAGACTGCTGCGGTATCAAAGTACCCAGCAGTCTCGCCGCAGCTCAGGAAATGAGGAAGAGGAACGGAGGCGAGAGCTTGCGTAGAATTCCTTTCGACTAAGGGCCCTTCATACAAATTAAAGTATTACTGTTCCCATATCATAAAGTTAATGGTCCACAAGTAGTGAACGAGTACGAAATAGTGCTATCGAAAGCAAATATAGGCGGGACCAAAACGCTACTTTCCCTACTGCGCTGCCGCAACTATTATACGTATCTTGACTTGAACAAAAGCCAAGTATATGGTATCGTTATTCAGGGCACAATAGAACTATCGGTTATCTCCGAGAAGTAGAAGCGGCTGCTACTAGTTCACGTTCCAGCGTACCCAGATCCTCGCTTACTGACTCTGAACTCCGCAGCGTGAGCACTGCGGCTTTCTGCGCTACGTCGACAAGATCAACAACCTTGCCACCACGAGCCAGGCCCGCCACCAATACACCAAGGAACGTATCCCCGACCCCGTTGACTGAGACTACATCCGGCACCTCCTGCGCCACTGGGAACAGTCTCATGTACACACCGCCCACCGTGGGATGGTCGACAGGGGCACGCGACAAGATGAAGGACTCGTGGGCGACGTCGCGCAGGCGCGGGTCGTCGCGGCCCATGATCTCGACGAGGAGGGCGCCTTGGTCGCCGAGCTTGGCGAGCAAGGTCGGGACGTAGGGCAGCAGCTGGACGGCCTGCTGGGGCACCCCCGCGTCCGTCATGGCCTTGGAGGTGAGGCGGACGAAGCGCTCGCGGATCCCGCTGCCGCCGAACATGGCGAAGGCGTCGACGACGTCGAACCAGCGCGGGTCGGCCAGGTGCTCGTGCTGCGTCGCGGCGGCGTGCATGGCGGCCAGCTCGTGGCGGTTGGGCGTCGCGAGGTCGACGCTCGGGCTCGGGAACACGCCCAGGGGCTCCTGGTGGCCGCGGCGGGGGCCGAAGAGGCGCGCTGACTTGGCGTTGGAGACGGGCTCGAAGGCGACGCGAGCGCCGTTCTGCTTGCCGGCTTTGATCCACGACCGAATGTCGGACTCGGACCAGTTGGCGTCGACGACGAGCCACTTGGGTTCGGATGCAGCCACCACCGAGGCCCAGTGGGCGGGATCCGAGTTGGCAGTGAAGATGTCCATGTCGGCCATCGCCATGACCAGGTTCTTGTTGGCGTCGTTGACCGCCACGTACTGCGCTGTCCTACCAGAGGCTCCTTCCAGGCGGCGGATGCATGATGTGTCCATACCGGCCGACTCAAGTGAGTTTAGAACAGTCCTTCCTGCGCTAGAGATGGTTAGCGGTACCTCTCGTCTAAGAGTATCTGTGTGAACTTACACATCATTTCCAACCATGCTGCAAAGACGTACGCCCATGTTACCACTCACTCTATGGGCAGCGAGTGCCACATTACGTCCCACTCCGCCTATAGACTGGCTTATCTGAGCTGGGTTGGAGGTATGAAGATGGGGCGATACGTTTGTTGCGGTATCCGGCCCTGCGTAATTACAGCTTAGATCTACAGCCACTGAGCCCGCAACAATGACATGGGCTTCTTTATTGGCCTACAAATACGATCAGTCAATGGCCAGACTGGGAGCCGGGGTTTGAACGCAAGCCACAATTGCTCTGCGCGAACCCATGTAAGAGACAGTCAGTTCGCATCATACCTTATCTTTGACTACGACTGGCTTTTCTGCCGATACACCACTAACTGGGACATGTACATGCCTCGACGCCGAGCTTTCCCTATGTTTACCACAGTCAGGTTCCAATCCAAGCCTAGAGCAGCCTTAATGCTCACTTTCTAAGCGGGGTCTCGAGATCTCCCGAGATAAATCTCGTAGTCGCAAGAGCTATTTTCGTGGCGCGTTCCACATTGGACTTCACAAGAGCTACGTTGGCAGGCACGCTTCGGCCGTCGGTAAGCTCCCGAATCCTGCCCAGGATGAATGGTGTGTTCAGACTGCCGTGAGCACCCTGGGTCAGAGATTCCGAAACTGCCTGCTCAATGATAGCATCCATCTCCTCCCTGGGTATGGAAGCTTCCTCGGGGATGGGGTTGGCGAACAGCATTCCGGACTCGATGCCCAAGCTCTCCTGGGCCAGAATCATAGCTGCTGCTTCCTCTTCAGTTTGGACGACAGAAGGGCTCTTGGTGCCGCTGTCACGGGCCCAGAAAGCCGGAAAGTCGACGCCGCCTTTTCGGCCGTCGGCAAAGGTCGACACGAGTACACCTTGGGTCTCCAAGTACTCGAGGGTCCTGGGAATATCTAGGAAGCCCTTGCAGCCGCTGCTGACGACGGCCATACGAGTGCGTCCCAGTTCTGTCAGATCTGCCGATACATCCATCGTATCCTGCCCGCCGCGGTGGACACCCCCCAACCCCCCCGTGCCCCCCCCCCCCCGCCCCCAATCCCCCCCCCCCCCCCCCCAGAGAGTACCTAAAGTAGCATCGTGAAGTTTTGCTTGCCAATGCGCCTGAGACTTGCGACCATGATCCGACCTCGACATCCGACGAACTTACGCCTCCTCCGGGCCCTCGCCCCTTCGCCCTCGGTCCCGAGTCCAAATGCGACAATAGCCGCACGTTACCTTGGCTGCTGCGCCCAGCTGTCGCAGCCGAGGCCGAGCTCGTCGTCACAATGGCGCCAGCAGCGCGCCTTCGCGACCACACCCGCTCGTTTCGAGATCCGGAGCAATGAGTCCAACAAGCAAAGCCCGATAGCGGTCGCCGCCGAGGGTCCCCGGATACCAACAACCGAAGAGCCAATACTACAGCAGCAACAAGAAGAAGCAGAAGCAGAAGCACAGCAGCAGCAGCCGCCCCCACCTCCACCACCTCGCCGCCGCCGCCGTGGCCTCATCTACGCCGTCGTCTTCGCCTGCGTCGGCGCCACCGTCGGCTCCCTGTTCCGCATCTCCATATCCCCGCCCCCGCTGCCCGTTCCCGGCACACCCGAGGACCGGTACATCACGGCCGGGATTCACGAGCGGGCCCAGAAGCTGCCCATCGTGCGCGAGCTGTCGGCGGACCCGGCCTGGGAGTCCTGGCACGCCTACGACGACCGCAACAGCGAGGCGAAGAGGAAGAGCAGCATCACGGCGGGCGCCCTGTCAGGCTCCAAGGCCCTGGCCTACCAACGCGTCTTCTGGAACCCCTCGACGGGCGAGCTCGTCAACGTCGTCTACTTCGGCGGCGGCACGAGCGGCTGGCCGGGCGTTGTGCACGGCGGCGCCCTCGCCACGGTTCTCGACGAGACGCTGGGACGCTGCGCCATCCTGCGCTTTCCCTCCCGGACCGGCGTCACGGCCCGTCTCGAGCTCAACTACAAGAAGCCCACCGTGACGAACGCCTTCTACACGGTGCGGACGCGGCCCGTGGTGGAGGAAGACGGTAAGGGCGAGCCCCTGCTGGGCAAGGACGGCCAGCCCAAGAGCGACCGTAAGCTCTGGGTTCATGGCCACGTCGAGGCGGAAAACGGCAGGGTCTGCGTCGAGGCTCGGGCGCTGTTTGTCGTGCCCAAGGGTATCACTCTGGCCCCTCTAGAATCACGGTGGTAGTCGGCCTGTATGATAAACAAAACCACGCCTTTCTACTTAAGGACCAATTTCTGCCTAAAAGCCGACATCCAATATTGTGCATGGCATGTATATCGTGCTACAAGGAAGTGGTGAGTGGTGTTGAGTGGAACTGGGGTTGTGGTGAGGCAGGAATCGAAGTCAAAGATCAGTAATCATCAGGATGTACATGTAATCTAGAACCCGGATGGAAACCGCGCCTGTTACGTTAAGCTGCTACCAAGGCGTGCTGTGTAGAACTACAAATCAATAGAAACACAGAGAAAGTGTGTCTGCCATGCTGAACCTGAGTGCTTTTCTTCTTAGTTAAACCCAATCAACTAATCTCGAAACACCACACGCCTAGCAGCATCATGGTACAGCTATATGTTATGCTTTCAGTACACATCTTTGAGAACACATTTTCTCTTCTTTCTTGGAGATCCACGGACACTGACAGCATGTTGCTGTCTTGGACCACACTTTCTGCCAACGACAATCCATTCGTTTGTTGCTACATAAACGCCGGGGGAAGTATTCTCATTTCTTTTAATGCTTTTCCTTAATGGTCATAACTCATCACATGGGAATAGACCTGATGCGGAAGATAGAATGCCCTCGGTTCAACAGGAAAGTGGAAAAGAGGTGACAGCGGAGATGTTGACTGATGATCAACGGACGGTGGCGGCGATGGCATAGGGTAGAAGACAGTGCCCCTAGTACTCTATACCGGGCCCTGCGCGCCATTCCACGGCATCGGTCTGCCAGGGCCGGGAACTGGTGGCGGTCCGTAGTGAGTGTACGGCGGTTGGGGGTAAAACTGGCCCCCGCGACCATTGCCTCGAAACCCTCCACCTCCTCTCGGAAATCCCCTGTTCGGAGGGCCACCATAACCTCCTCCTCTTCCACGACCGCCGCTGCCAGGACCACCGCCTCCTCCTCTACCACCTCGAAATCCGCCGCCGCCCCTCGGACTACGAGGAGGGTCGAATTGTGGAAATTGCCTCTGCTGGGGACCGTACTGGCCGGCGTAGTTGTTGTGGCCGTCGGGCCCGTGCGCCGCATTTTCGGACTGCTCCGTAAGGGGTTGTCGTTCGGTGACGCTCTGAGTGTTGGTAGCACTACGGATGCGTCCATCCTTGCGACGACGATCAAAGGGTCGCTTCACGTGCTTGTTTGGTTTGCCGTCAACGGTGAAATCGATTCTCTTGATAGGATCCTCGGCCATGGTGAGGCCCGTGAGATTGAAACGTTCCCAGTCCTCCTTGGGCGTAGTGCAACACTGGAAGACGTTCTCAAGTCTCTCCAGCCCGCGCACTTCGGGGACCCAGCGCCGGACATACGTACCGTCCTTATCGTAATCGAACGCTTGCTTGACGGGGTTAAAGATTCGAGCCTCGCCTCTGGGATCGTTCCCCACCCCGGCCACATATTGCCAGTTCGCCCAGTTGGACGAGACATCATAGTCGACAAGGAGCATTTCGTACCACTCGGCACCATAGCGCCAGTCAATGTTGAGGTGCTTAGCAATAAAGCTAGCGACGTTCTGGCGGGCTCGGTTGGAGGTATACCCAGTGTGCAACAGCTCGCGTTGAGTAGCGTCGATCAGACCCATCCCAGTCGTTCCGTCCCAGATACGTTTAAGGATACGATCGACATCTTCCGCTGAGTCCGTCTCCGATTGCTCTTGCCCGGGGTCCTGCTTCTTCGGAGCTTTCCACTTGTGACTGTGGTCTTCACGGAAGCCTGATCGATGGAAGAGTTTTGCCCCAAACTTCTTGTGGCAAAGCCGCATGTAATCCCGCCACAGCAACTCGAACCGCACACCCTTGGACCCCTCGTTTTCTCCTTGTCCGTACCCCTTGGATTCTGCGAAGGCCTCGTCCTTGCCATCTTCATAGTCAACCATTCTCCAGTGGACTTGCCTCCCTGTTAAGCAACCCAGTGCTAACCACGCCGAGAGTTTAGTGCTGAACTCGGTCCCGACGAGACCATTGCGGTTAGTCTTATAACCGAGAACAACACCTGTCTTAACTATATGGTCCAGGCGAACAAGAGCATTGGTCTCCCCACCATTGAAGGGATGTGCAGACTCGGCGTCCTCGGGGAATGGAGGGACAAAATGTATGAAGTCCCGGACCTTCTTCAACATTGCCTCCCTGAACCCATCAAGACCAGTTGGGATCTCGAATGGTGCCGCCTGGGGAGCAATGGCCGATGTAGGCGGAAACTTCGGGAGCGAACCTTTTGGGGGTCTTGGTACTGTGTGTCTCGGTCTTTCGCGCAGCGGTTCCATGCTCTTTCGATACGTGGTAAAGACGTCTGGTAAATCGTCTGGGTTCTCAAATTTCAGGTCACGACTGTGCTATGGTTAGCAATTGCAACACAGTGCACGGCGCATGCGGCCAAGCTAAAAGGGGGTGATAGATTGGGGGTCGCTCACTCGTCAATAAAGTACTTCTCGTCCACCCAGGGTTTGAACTCGATGCTCTCGCCCGCGCAATACGTCGAGATGGAATTCTCCTCCTTTTTCTCCTCGTATCCTTCTTGGGAAACGATCCACGTTGCTCCGACCTTGAGCCCATCAGCCTTCAAGCCTTCGACCAGACCCTTCAGGGTTTCGCGGAACTGGCCGACCCGGATGATGAGGCCACTGTCCAGCGATTCGAACGAAGTTTTCAAGTCCCATATTGATTCAGCGACGAACTTGGCCCGATGTGGCCCGCACCTCCAGAAGCCGCCCACAGCACTCCTGGCCTCGGGGAAAGGTGAATCACTCCCGTTATTGATAAAACCAGAGACCTCGTACTGGTTTGGCGTCACTACACAGACGGGCAGCAAATGTGTGAAGCCATGGTCCTCGGACGTGGCGAGGTGGTGCAGTATAGGATTGTCCGAAACTCGCAGGTCCCGGCGGACCAGGTAGATGAGGACGTTGCTTTCCGACATGTCTTCCCAACAGTCTATGTGACGTCAAAGGGGATATATATAATTTGAAGTATTTCGACAGAGGCCAAAAGACAGGTCTGATATGGCCAAGGGGACCTAATGTGAGCTCACGCAGGAGTCATTCATGAGAAACCTCATCGAAATCGGGAGGCTCTCAGCAGCGGAGACGAGAAGCCAGGGTGGCTCACCTCGTGCAGTATATGGAGCTGCAGCAGTTGAGTATGAAGACAGCAGAAACAGGCGGGCTGGCTGGCTGGACTAAGTTGGGTTCCGAGAAAGCAAGCAAGCGAGGTAGCGGTAGCAGTAGCAGCAGCAGCAGTAATAGTAGGCACCGTACAGGACCAGTTAATGGGACAACGGTATGGCCTCGAATGTACAGGTCTATGATGTTTCGAGGGGTAATGGAAGCATAAGCATAGGAATAGGCATAGGCATAGGTAGAGGCATAGGCATAGGGGAGGTCGGTCTGCTAGGTGAATAGACTTTGGGCCACGGTGAGACGCACACACAATCAGTGGAAATGGATCAATGATGATGATAAGGGCCCAGGAACAAAACCATGAGTGTGCATGTACGTAGTCGAGTTACTACTACAGTAGAAGTAGGACTGGAAGGGTTATCCAAATTCGGAATCCGGGCACACAAAACGGGCAAGCCCGCGGCCGTTTCTGCTAGCAGAGGGGGAGGTCATGGTTGGGTCTTATTAACGTTTAGGAGTTTACGACGTAGTAGACTGCACGTAGTAGGACCCCTCGAGGGCTACCGGACGGTAGCGTAAGTAGGGAATGGATGATGGGTGATGGAGTAGGAAAATGTGAGATCTCGAGGAGATAGAATAACACGGCGATCGGATGGATGGCCGTTTATTGTTCTGTTCGGGGCCTCGGGCACGTCTGGTTGGGTACGGACTTGGCTGCTTGGCTGGCTGGGTTGCGTAGGTTGCGTAGGTTGCGTGGGTTGCTTGGTAGGGACATACATTGGGACACTACTAGGGCGCCAAGGGACCGTCAGAGTGCCAGAGTACCAGAGTGCCTGTTGCTCCTTCCCACTCACCACTCTGTTTGTCACTCCTTCCCACCCCTTCCCACTCCTTCCCACCATGCGGAACCCATGTATTTTTAAGGACGCGCTAAGAGGAACCTGCAGCAACTGTTGCTGGACCCTGAAAAACGAAAAGTCCATGACATACTGCATTCTAGCGGACCTCAAGACTAGCCAGGAGTGATAAGAACAATTTGTGCAATGCCTATGGCCCTGACTGCTCATAATCAGTTGATAACTGCTAATATCACTGGCTGTTCTTCCATTAGTACGTACATATATACTTGCACAAAAGTAACTGCAACGATGTATCGTTTATGCGCCTTCTGAACCAAAGCAAAACGAAAAAAAGGTTATGTAGTCATCTCCAGTCATGAGAGCCAACCATTCGGCAGTATGACTGAACCCTGGCTGGTGGTTGAGTTGAAGGGACTCCAGGGAGCAGGGAGGGCATGTCGGAGTGGGCCCCGCCTCACTTTCACAATCATGTATCTGTTCATGTTCATGTCCATGTTTATGTTCATAACCGCCTCATCTCACCACCGACCGACATCCTCTGATCAGAATATCAGAATCCTCAACACTGCTTCGACTGGTAATGATGAGCGGAATTGGGCAACCTGTCAGCCTGTCTAGCTGTGCCTGGGTTGCATTTTCCAATGGTTCCGGCAGTCTGCTCGCATGCTACAGTACCTGCTGGTACCTAACCTAGCTACCACTACCACCACTCACATGACTATAAGTCTAGGGTCAGGGTCCAAGCTCTAGCTCCGAACTACGTCAACAGTCATGATCTATGATCGCACAAGAACCGTCCAATCACTTCTCTGCCCCCGATGCCATGTACGGCAGTGCTATCTGCCCAACCTAATAGCTAGGGCTCCTCATATTTGTATTTGGCACCGAGAGGTCAAGACACTCCTTTGTGCCATGCCATCTTCGTCGCCCGTTATGTAGTGACAACCTACTACTAACATTAAGAGTCTTTCCATGATCCTTCGCCAGCAAAAAAGCCCGAGGGGCACCGGAGATGCTGTGAGCCGGGTAGGACCAGCCGACAGCCTGTTTGTTGGACCAGCTGTTGCCGATTCGCGATCCATATGGCATATGGGAACTTCCCGCATCGCAAGCGAATTCGACCATCTGCATTTCTTCTAAGGCCGCCTCCTGCGACGCGAGTCTCTACGGTAGTGCCTCTTGATGCCCGCATACCTAGCTAACCCAATCTTCAATTCCCACGTGCCTTCTGCAATTTATTTCGATGCCGCTGCCACCAGCTTTGCAGGAATATCCAAGGCGGAGATCGCTGTGATCGCTTAGTCTGCTGTACGTCGGTTAGATCTTGTGCCAGATCTGTTAATCAACAAACGGGTAGACGCCCCTCTGGCTTCCATCGGTGGTACCACAGCATCTGGCAATGCCAACGCATGTCCCATCCATTAACCGAATCAAGATCTGAAATGCGGCTTCGCGTCCAAGGCGGAAAAAAAGCCATGCGTCGTTAGTTAGTCTAGCTCGGCTGCCTCAACATCCGATCCAGAATCTACCTATACTTTAACCGGCTTGCAGAAAGGCGCTCCTAGGTTAGAAGCTGGATTTTGCCTGGTCATCGCCCGGCTCCAGTTGCGCCTTACATGAACGGTGGACACTGGCTTGGTCACGATGATGATCCAAAAGTGATCCATTACTTCAAATCTCTAAGCAATATATTCATTTCATTTGCTTTCGTGTCTCTGCTCCTGTTGCTCTTGAAGCCATGCGGCCTGGCTGCTGTCGATGCCAGGCTTTGTCTTTGTCCACAGGCATCGCAACATCACCCAAAACGTCCAGCCTACCGATCCGGGCCACGGCGGAAAGCGTAAGACTACCATCCCTAAACTTCCCTGCAGTGCGAAAAATGGCGGTATTGGCTTGCCAGAATGTTCATAAATGCTGCCTTAAAGGTGCTACTACTGTACTTCTCTGCTGGCTTCATCTTTGGTGTATGTGGGTGTTTAGGACATCTTCTCTTCGGAAATCGCCATGTCATCAGTGAAAATCTCACCTTGGTTCCTCAGCTCAGCCCTTGTCGTTATGGGGCCTGTGGCACGCGTCGAGACTGCAGTCCTGACGTGAGGATATGGTTGAACCGATAGCTGCAGTGGCCGGGTCTGCTATGCGGCCTCCAGCAAGCATCTTCCTTCGAGGCCTTGTCATCGATATAAACCTCGCAGATCAGAGGTACAAATCGGCTCGATGCCTTTCGCTGGACCAGCTCTCGGCCACGTTACCTCAGATCTCCCTCTACCGCATGCTTACGTGCATGCATAGCCAACCTCATGCGCGATAACATGAAAAATGCTCCCTACGACGCGGGCAGGCCGAGCCGTCTCGGCGATGTGGTGTCACCAGCAATTGTTGCCGAGTACATATATTTCCCTTTGCTTATGGTTATAGGCGAGGAGAAAGACGTGGATGCGCACCATCAACGCCTATTGCATTGATGATGTACATCTATGCTGAGATTTTGTCCTGATCACCGTGTTTTTCATCTCTGGAACATCCCGTCGTAAGTGAGCCAACAAGGCGCAGCTTGCAACGTGCGGTAGGCTCTTGTCGTGGCATCCATGACCCGATGACAGAGGTTCTGTCCTCCTTGTCTCTTTATGTAGAGCCTACGTGACGAAGAAGGACCTTGAACCAGAGACGATAGGTTATGCCATGGCGCTCAAAGTACCCCAAAGACCTATCATGACCATAAACTGTGTCAATGGTAGATGAGAAGTGTTTGAGTGACAAGCTTATAGTGCCTGCGTGAGCTCAAACAAGCCGGGAGCCCTGGGATAGAGACCAGTAGTAGCAAGCCGAGCGATTTCCGATACGTCAGCGCATCATTCCCCCTGGTGGTCGAGAAGAAGAGGCACGAGGTGCGACCCAGGTTCCACGGGCATAACTATCTGAAACGAACGACACATATATGCATGTATACAATAAACATACGAGAAAAACCAAGGCTCGTCTAACAACAATGGTTCGCGAACAGCTTATGCGAATAGAAACTGGAGCAACTCATGAACCCACCACCCTCTACGAAGGGCCGATCGCGTAGAGCGGGTTTTGATGAAAAGTTCACTACCCATTTTTCTTGCTGGGAGTTTGGTTTGCCACTCCATAGCTACCAGCTAAAACGAGGGCCAAGTCTCAGATAATATAGACAAACCTCATCCTGAAGCCAAGATACATCCATCGGGTTGTCAGAAGCAAGTCTCACCGAGTCACAAGTCAACAGTCACGCAGGAGGGAAAACAATAGTGGTCTTGAAGAATTTGGTTTCAATGCCAAGATGCGTCGTATATTGCAATGATAGCAGGCTCAAGTGACCAGGCCCGCTTCGGCGATATAGTAGTAATACACATAAGACACTGGCTCACAAGCCATCGAGTCGTCTCGACGCCTGCAGGGGTCATCTTCTACCCCAACCCCCGTTTCCCCGTAGAAGTGGCCATAATAGAGGTTCGACTTCTATGAGTACTCCTCCTGTTTGAAAAGTATTAGGTACGGCTGTTCGTACCCAATATTCTTCTGGCTGAATGCAGCAAATAATGAAAGCAATGAATGGCCCTTCTGAGGGCTCCCCGACGGGTTGTCCGTATGCATGTACTCCGGGTTCTCATCATCCTCATCCAGTAAACAAAAAAAAAAAGTTGTGACAAACAAAAATTTCATCATGACGGTATATCCTGGTATCACCAAACATGCTGTCACCGCAGCCAGACCGGTAGAATAAAAAGCAATGGCAGGCCGGCCAAACTCCCCCGAGGTTCATATAGTGTCCTGAACTCAACCGGTGTAAACCAAAAAAAAAATATTCAAATGAGAAGTCGTGTTCTTGAAGAACAGCATGTTCGAATGTGGCGTTGTTAGAATATGCCCAAAATTCAGAAGGCTAAAGCAGTAACGCCAGAAGATGCTCCAAAAAGAATCAAATGCTGTTAAAACATCAAAGCCACGCGTGGCATGCTGAGTTTAGATGTGCCCTAAGATACATCTTCTGGTATTTGGAAGGGTTTCAACCCCAGATGGGCGCATTTTTGTATGCTGGGGAGTTATAGCTGTGAAGCACTCGGTATGGTGCTTGACCTTGATCGGTACCCAGGCTCCGATTTCGGTAATGTCCTCGGGGTACGTACGGCGGGTAGCGACCCTGGTTACCGATTACCTGTGGCATCGGACGGCCACTCCAAGGGTCAGTGACGTATTCATGACCATCCTTGTGAGGCATAGATGGATATGGCCCGTTGTCTCGAGCTAGGAGTTGTTCGGTTTCAGGAAGAACGGCATCTTCCTCTGCGTGGAATTGCTGAAGGCTATAACCATCATAGCTGTACCTCTTGTGTAGTGGCGCCAGTCTCGGTCGTGGAATGACATGCATCTGCGGACCTGTTTGACTGGTGAAAGAGTTCTGTCGGCTTTGAGTTGCCGATGAACTTCCCGAATGTGTTCCACTGTGATGGTCTGGTTGCACATCCCAGTTGGGCCTCCGGAACGACCCTGATTCGGTGGAAAAGGCGATTGACAGCCTGCGACTCAGATGAGGCATTGTCGGGGATACTGGTGCGCAGCCACGGTAATCTTCAGCTCTTGGAGGATAACCCTGAATGGCTTCGCGGCTAGACTGCCTGGACAACGAGCCCTGCTTGACAGGTAAAGGGTAAGTCTTGATTCCCTCTCGGCTGAACTTTCCGGAAAGAACCTGTCTCATAGCTGACGGAGGTGTGGATTGCGCTCGAGTTGGAGGTTTGATGTAGTCCCCGTTATTCCGTGTTCGCATACTCACCGGTGGAGGTGATCTCATTCGCTTGCTGAGAGTGTCTGGACTTGCTGGTGGCACTCCGCTAGAAGCGAAATTCGGAGTGATATTGGCAGCAACCGAGTATCGCATCGTCATGTCCTTCTCGATCTGTGCGTTCATTGTACTGGATCTCTGGCGAACGTGAGACTTACGGAGGCCACTTCGAGCCGACGAAGACGTGCTGAAATTCCTAGCCCTGTCGCTTACGGGGGGAGCTTTAGAAGGTGAAGATATGGCTTCTAGCTCAGGCGTGATTGCTGACGCCAGCGAGCTCGCCAACGAGGGTTGCTGAGAAGTTGTCATTGGCTTCCGGATAGGGACAGGTTTGCGAGTGATTGGTTCCGTAGCAGTGGCAGGAATGACAGATTGCAAAGCAGCGCTCGTGGCAATGCATTGACCATCGTTTCTAAGCCTAGGTGCAATAGCTTCTCGAGGCGAGTTGGGCGAATGATCGTATTCAGCACTGCCAACACTCATAATTGTTCCAAGAGTTTCTTTGCTAGGCTCGGGTCGGATCTGCCACCTTTTCAACGGAAGAGGAAGGGGGCCAACATGGTCGGCGAAACTGGTTTCCACAATCTGCGGTATGGGCGGTATTTCAGTGTTTTCCGGTTGTGGAGGTACTTGGGCTTGGGTTTCTTGAGCTTTGCGACTGCCAGTGCTGAGGAAACGGCGGAGTTTCCCATTCTTGCGTGTGATGCTGCCAAGGCTGCCGATACTCATTGTTGAGCCCGTTGGACTGAGCGGCGATGCCTCAGCGGCATGAGGGAGACTGAGTTGGTTCTGGGGATTAATAGCAGGTGGCGCCGAGCTCTTCGCTCTCTTCGAGAAGGCCGTGCGGCCCAGAGACCACACCGAAGTTTCTTTGTGATGCTCCTTCTCAATGCTTTTGATCGGAACATCCTTTTCTGGGACAGGTGGAGGAGTTCCATCTCTCGAGCAAGATGAGTCGGTCAAATCTGGACTTGCCGAGATGGGTATTTGCAGAATGGAGGTCTCTTTGTTAGGCGTGTCCGGAGGACTGTCGAGCGCAAATTTGTTAGAGAGTTCTCTCTTTTGCGCAACTCCTGCCTTCTGAAACGAACGTAACGAAACATTGGAGCTGTAGCCAGAGTCGGCTTTTGACAAGGACTGTTGCGAGTAGTCCGAAGTCGGGCTGGCAACAATGCCACTATCAGATCGACTGATCCCCTTTGAGTGTCGATTCTCGACTGCAAGTTTAGGACGAGGAAGAGACTTCGCGCTGGGGTCAATTCGCACATCTAGAACCTCGACTTGGACCTCCTCGGATTGTTCCACCTCAAACAGATCGTCCTCCATGGCGGTTGTCTTGCTCGTGGTTTGCAATTCGTCGATTTCCACCTTCACCTCATCCAGTCGAATTGGGCTAACACATATTTGTGGGAGAAACCCAGGAGTAAGGTGTGTATGGGCGACTCCTTCTTCAAGCTTTGGCAGGTCTGCCCCCAATTCTGGCATCTGAGGTTGTTGGAAGTAGTCTTGAGCTTGTTTTATCCCCGAAGCCAGGTGGAACTGGGTTTCTACTTGTGAAGCTGGGCTAGTCACCGGACTACCATTGGTAATTCTAAGAGTACCTAGCTTGAAGGCCCCGGTTTGGGCATATTCATCGTCGCTTGGTGTTGCTGCTCGCGGGACTGACTCTGGCTGAGTGGCAGTGGAGGGGCGCGCTGCGAACATGCCTATCTCAAGGAAATCCGAAGAATCCCGGGGGGATGGCGTAGGCGGCATACTGTATCTGGCATGGGATTTATGCGGAATCGGGGGTATTGGGTTTGTGCGCGTGGCGAGACCAGGCGTCAGAAACGAGCGCCGCCTCATCGGTGTGTACATGGATACATCAGAGCTGGCCCGTGTTATGGAAACATTCGAAGGGTAAGCTGGATTGGCTTCTGAATGCGAGCCTCGTCGGCTCCCTGTTGTCTGATTATCCGACATTATCGTCCGGTCATCATTGTAATTGGGCTGCTCCATTAGGTAAGAGAGACGTTTTGCTTCGTAAGAGGTGGGATCGTAGTTGAAAGAGAGGCTAGAGCGAGCAGTTGGCCACCTGTAGAGTATGCCTATCAGTAAACGAATGGGAGCATATAGACCTCAGCTTGTCTGAGAACTCACCCTGCAGTTTGGGCAAAGTTTCCACCGCCGTCCACCACAATCATGGAATTTGCTCTGGTTGGTCGTGCACTCGGCGCAGGAGAGGGCGAAGGCATCATAGGCCCAATGCTATTTGTCCTTCCAGGCCTCTTCGAGGCGCCTTGTGAAGACCGAGACCGAAACAGGCTTCTGACAGACCGGGTTCGCGAGGCACCCTCTGGTCTGTCCGGATTTTGCGTCTGGTCGAAATTGCCCATGTCGGGGAGAGGTGGCATCGGGGATGGGGAGGGAGAAGCGCCATAAGAAACCGAACAAGCCTTGCTGGACAATGAACGTCGTTTGGAGAAGTCTGTCGGACGACTGGCGCTCGACAGTCCAGCTGTCGTTATGTTACTCGTTCGTGGTTTAGATAGCTTGTGAGGAGCCATCCGGCCCCTCTCTGGGGACTCGCTCGAGGGGACATTTCCCATTCTTGTGTCGGAGGACTGGAAAAGGCCTTTCTTCGTTACTGTTGCACGATAGCACAGCGCCCATGCCACAAAATCCTCCGAGGTTCGACAAATAGCCTATTTCTTCCAATCCATGCCGCGCAACCCAAATAGCAGCGACCAGAACCAAGTATTATGCTGAAGCCTTGGAGTCAAGGTAATGATATTGTGGCTTGTTGGCGCCAAGGTCGGCAGTGCCACTGATCGATTGGGTCACGAAGTGGGAGACGGTAAGGAGATAGTCAAGTATAGGGCAAGGCGGGTTACAAACACAGAGCAGGACCTGCTTGGTTTTATTGTCGATTGGTGTAGATCATATTAGATCGAGACAATGGCGTCTACGATGCAAGTTAGAAGGGAGAGAAGGTTAAAAGAATAAAAAAAAAATAAAAGGTCTAGAAGAGTAAGTAGGTAGTAGCCGAAACAAAACAGATATATTCAAGTGGGCTAGACAATTGCAAGTGTCAGGACCAGGCAAGGAAGTTGCGGTGGGAAGAGAGTTGGTTTGGACCTGTTATGAGTAGGAAACCTGAATCGATTCATTCACTACAGCAAAGGCGTCCGGATCAGGATGAGCAGGCAATGGGGATGCTGAATCGAGATCGTAGAGATTAGGACAAGAGTTGGATGCGACATGGACCAAGAAGTCCAACATGCGGCGTTGCTCAGCTTGGAAAGAGGGGGGTTTGGTTTGATGCCGGACAGCCGCCGTATGTTTTTCTCAACCTACTTTGCCATGGGAGGTTGTCTGATCTCCCGAATGGGCCAAAAGGCCAGTAACAATGACCCCCCTCCCCCCCCTTGCAGATGCAGCGCGCGCGCAGAGAGAGCTCCAAGACGGACCAGACCTCTCTGACCTGGGTCTTGACCTGGGCAGACCTCAGACAGGCCAACGAGAGCGCCGGAGGATTGCACGACGATGGGTTTGGCACGGTATAGTTTAGAGGAGACCGCCTTGGTTGTGGGGAACGTCTGAGACGGGGGTAGTCCTTGTCGTGATAAACAGGGGGGCCGGATTGGATCGACCATCTTACTGTTCCCGCGCATGAGAAGATGGAACGCCTCGTTGACCCAGAAAGCCTGCTTTTGGGGTGACAGCGACAGCTCGACAACACACACTCAACCGACGCACATGCACTTCCGCTCCTCCCATTGAACCAGAACTCGGCCAGCTTTGGGTCAAGCCTGTCGCTTGACTTCCAATGCAATATCCGCCTTCCGATATAGCGCTATATCCAGTCGCTAGCTAATAATGGCGAGAATCCTTCCAGCACGCCAGTGCATAACTTAGCACGTATTAGCCCGCGTTAAGGAGAGCAAATCAAGCAAAATGCATATTCTGGTGGCTTATATCTTTGACGTGAGGATTGTTTCAGACCTCAAATTGTTCCCTCGTCTAAATAGTGGACATGCACTGACCGGGCATTCCTTGCTTGACAGATACAGCTGCAACGACAGATAGCGGTCACTCCGTCAGTGCTTTTTCTTCTTCTTTTTTACCCTTCACCATCTTCTGGCTTTCTGCTCTGTTGCAAGCCACATCTCCAGGAAGAAGCCTCTCTTAAACCTAGTCAACGGCATTTCTCGTCGTCACTGAGTCGTACAATCAACATCAGAACAGAGGCAAGCTTGGCAAATCTTACCTGCGATTACCCAAGTATGTAGGCAGGTACACACCAATGACCGATAATGGGGTTATTGGTACATAATACTCACATTATTGCACATGAGCTAAACCAGTCGCAGCATCTCTCCGGAAAACGGGCTACAGCATCATCTCCGCAGACCATAGGTACTCACCTCTAGTCTAGTGGTAGGCTCTCGAGCAAGGAGGTCCTTCAAATCCAGATTAAGCGACGCAAGGACTTGGAAGTTGGAGTCGCCTTGAGTCGCCTTGGATTTTAGCTCTCGGCATATATCAAGGTGACAAGCAGACAAGGTCGGATGGCTGGTGCACTCGAATCAAGAAGGTGAGAGAGGTGGCTGAACTAGCCAAGCTCGCTATTCAAGGTTAAGGATCGTAGCACGTTGCATTCGCCTGCAGTCGATCAATCGGGCGCGGGATAACACCACCAGCCGCCTCCAAATCCACCATACCTACTACATGTAATCGTATCGTAACCGCATCTCCGTCGATTTGATAGTACTCCGTAGTATGCACACTCTTTCGACTTGTTCGAAGCCGCCGCTATACTATGAATACCCGCGGAGAGTGGGTGGCCCACCTCGTAATTAAAGAAGACCGTTTTTGATTCATTAGGGCCAAGCTCCGCGAGGCCATCGTAGACGTCATTCTCGGTCAATCGGATTTGGCGTGGTCTGATCTTGGCGGTTCGCGGGTATTCGGTCTGAATGACAATGAGCTCGCGATTTGCACTTGACCTAGGTATATCTACTCGTGCATGTTGTACAGACACGGAACGACTTCAAGGCATGGCGCAGCACAGCACATGCATGCACTGCATGTCTTCCCCTCATCCCTTGATGGCTGGGAGCCGTCGAGTCTACCTACTCGGCGGGCTCATCACCGCCTTACCTGTTCCGAATCCTATTGCAGATACCTCTGTACATATGCTGTGGGATTGAGGATTGTGGATTGGATTGCCAGTCAGTGTAAAGACTGTGCGCCATCGTCGGGGTTCGAGGCCATCTGAGCAAGGACGGCCCGTGTTTGACAGAAAAAGCCAGCATTTTGACACTCGCTCTCTGTCTCTCTACCTCAAGATTGCGAAATCTGCTCCATTATCTTCTGGCCTCTGGACGAAATCCACCTAGCCCGCCGCCGCCGCCAGGAACCAGCACGGCCACGGGGTAGCGGTTGTTCTTTGACGTCAGTTAATGTCGTTCGTGATGAACGGAAGCTTTCGCCCGAGTGCTAGTGTTTCTTTACTGGTTTTCAGCTTTACAAGCTTTTACACTGGTGACTGGATAACTGGATAGGGGGTCCCCCGCTTAGGTGGAAGAAGCCAACGGCTGCCCTTGAGAAGATGGTCCGGGATGTACTTTGATTTCTCGCCTATAGTGTAATTGGCGTCTCTACGAGTATCACCAAATACACCGAAAAAGTGGCATTTGCCGCTTACTGTACGTGATTATAACGATAGACAGCATCTTAACCCGTTGTTCGTAAACTCAAAATCTAAGGACGCGTTTATCTACAATAATATATCGAGTGCTGTCGATCATGATCGCCATACTTACCAATGATCTGAAGCAAGTGGAGCAACCATCCAATTTCCAGAAGCCAGCAAAGCGAGTAGAAGACAGCGGAAATAGAAATACATGCCATGCCATATGTAGATAGCCGCCTGGCCGCCCTTCTTCGAGCCGCCTTGTCGCGATCGGCGTCGAGCTGAAGTTACGCCCTCGCCTCGGCGAGTCAAGCAAGCCCCCCTTCTGCCTCCAGCCTTCGTTCAGCTTCACGTATTCGGGGAATAATTCGACAGAGGCACCTACTTGGCCAAATCGTATGTCAATCGGATCCCATCTGCAATCTCCCTCGTACTGCAACATGGCCCTTCCCGTGACGTGCATGAACTCCTTGAAACCACAAATACCACTGTTCGATCGTCAGAAGACCATGCTGCAAACGCGTTTGGTTTTTGGATGCAAGTCATTCATTTCGTTTTGTCGCCCCTTGATGTAACTCGAGTCGGATCTTGGGTTCTCATCAAGATTACACATACACACGCCCTACCGGACCTTCAAGTCCCCCTAGCCCATATTGCGATTAATACAAATCTTATCAGCTGCTGTCCGTAAAGGAACATTCCACTCCCCAGCTAGCACTCAATTGTGAGGTTGGGTTTTCTGCCAGCCTGTTTCACTGAGAAGCCAAGGCTCCTTGACCAATTGACCAAGCTCGTTGCCAAAGAGAGACAGCTGGTGTGCCTGGGGTTTGGACAGGACTGCGCTTGTCACCGCTTGAACAGCTTTGGCGATACTCGATGTGTTCAGAGGTGCGCTTCTAACCAATGCGCCCTTGAGGACTAGAAGTCCCAGTTTGAGCGTAGTGATGCGCAATTCCTTGAAGCTCGTGCCGTCTCGAGAGTCAACATTCTCAGCTGGACGCTTTGCATTTGTCGCACCACGAATGTTGGCGCGATGATTCGTAGTTCTTCTACTACTTAGCTGCGATGCAAGACTCATGCAGGTTCCCATCCGGATTTCTACCCAGCCTACTTATTCTCCAATGACGTAAGTACAGCCTTCTGCGCCCATCCAAACCTCATGCACGCGCCCAGCCTCAACATCAATTCGGTCACCAACGGCGAACGTCTTCTTCTCAGGCTGTACGTCATTGGGATATATGATAGTCAGCTGGCCTTTCAGTATCAGGTGCGTGGTCAGGCCACCGTGGGAATGAGGGCTGTAATGCGCGTTACTAGAATTTCCATCTGGCATGTCAGCTTTCCAGTCTTTCCACCATTCGAGCATCGCGACAGGCAGTTCAGTTAACCAGGTAACCTATCCGACAACAATATGTAGCTTACGTACGGCCCATCAGTCCAGGTAAAGACGTGCGAGAAACCCCACGAACGGACTTCTGCTTCATAGTCCTTGGTAGACTTAGGCGGCATTGTCATATGCTTCGTGGAAACCTCGAGCTTCCTGGCTTGTTATTTATGCCTTTTTTTCTTTTTGTGGGAGAGATTGTCGATGAGGTGTGAGGGGATGGATGGGCATTTGATGTCTTCGGCCTGGCAGTGAAGCGCTCTATAGACGGCCTTACGCCAGCGCCTCCACCAGTGACGTCGGCCTACACGGAGAATGCACCATGCACAATCCGCGAATGATACCAACAGCAAGTGGCAGCTCGTAAGGGCTGGCCGTGTCTTACCAATTGGAGTAGTTGGTGGTCTCCAATGGGCTCAGCCTCAGCTGGATGGACGGCAAAAGCTTCCCCATCCCACCTTCAGGACACCACCCTCTTCCAAGACTTCCAATACGTTGATTATTGATCCATGTACCTGACAGCCAGCCGAGTGATGTGTTCGGGTGTCGCCAGGAGGTATGCTATGCTTAAGCTGATAGTGTCCAAACAACACAGAATAGCATGGAAGCCCATCATATTGGGCGCGATTTGAAACGGAGAAAAGCGTAAATCGCATGATGGGAGATAGACCTTGTCCAGAAGGCCGCGTTGGCAAGATCCAGTGTTCCAGTGCTCCAGTGCTCTCCATATCAGCAAATCCGGCCAGTCCAGGCACGTTGCACTGGCTTAGCTTTAAATTCCAGGGTCTCACGAACAATGCAATCACACAACCAAACGCTTACCCACCCAGTAAACCAGTTGTTTACTGTCGATCTTCAAACAGAAATAGCCACGTCGGTTCTCAACGCAGGTCATACAGACGAATCGGCGGGGAGGGGCAATGCAACCCGGGCAGCCAGGCATTGATAACCCCCGAAAAACATACGTTCATCAGTGGGTTTGGCCGCGCTCACACGAGCATTGAGCAGAAGCATTGAGGTCCTCTGGAAGGAAACAGAACATCTTTGACTTGTTTGCAGTCATATCTATATTTGGGGGCTGATGGAGTGCGATGATGGTGGATGCAACGCTTCCAATCTGACTGCTTGCTGCTCAGCCCCCAATTTCAGTGGTATCGCATCTGCTGCCGTCAGCATTTGGTTCGCCTCCGCCATTGCGGCGTCAAGAACGACTGGGTAGTAGCAGCCCATGCTGGATATTGTTCAACATATCATAATTTTTCCCACTTCCCTCGCATTGGGCATGATAGTCGAAAGTAATACAGACGTGGGCGAGATGATATGTTCTTTGGCGCACACCCATTCCACGTCACAGCCCTATAGAGAGAGCCAAGGCTTGGACTGTTTATTATTAAAAAAAGGCCCAGAACGAAACGCCCAAATAGGAGTCCTCTGAAGGCCTAGATCCGCTGCGCTACGCCATTAACGGCCTGCAGCAACTGCCAGACTCACCTGTTCACTGCTGTATCCCTGTCCCGGCGGGGCGAGGCTGCACTCCACCCTCCATCCCTAACCCCCGGCCCAGAGCTGAACCTGTCTTACATCTCAATCTTAATATCTCGACGAGGCCAGGCGAGCTTTCTTCGTGCTCTGCCGCTCTTAAACTCGCTTTTGAACTTATCCGTTCGTTTCATCTTGTATAACGTATCGATCTCCTCTATCCTGTTCAACATAGCGACCCCCTAAAGCTATTCGACCCGACTCGACTGGACCCGACTCTTCAGCTGCTGCCATCTTAGAGAATCGCAACCTCGTTGGATTTCCAACTGGTTTCCCCATTACCTTTTGACAAGCGTCGACCTGCAACACGCTGGTTGGTTTGTTACTTGGTTGTAGAAACCATACCCTATGTGTCTCTCGGTAAGTTCGATTGCATCGTCCGCTTGGGAATATCCTTCCAGATCACAGGCTAATGTCACCGACCAACGTCTGCAGATATCCAAATCGTCCAAAGACTCAACACAAGATGACACCACGATGCGTCGCCGAATCACCTTCAACCCCACCGCTGGGGCACATCTGCAGAAGCTTAAGAGAGCTGTAGATCTGACAAAATTCACTGCACCAACGCCAATACACTTTCCGGGAGACGGCACCGCCGACGGAAGGCAGTCTATCTACCTAAGCGCCCCGATACAAAAGCACCTGAGGAAGGTTTTCGACTATCTACGGGATAAAGACCCTCAACTATCTCAGAAGAAGTTTGAATATTTTCTTATTCATGAACAAGGAGAACATGAGCCCAAGCTCGATCGAGACAGCTACAACTTCGAGGAGTTTTTGGGAGAATGGTGGAATCGCTTCGGGCTAGAGGCCGAAAAGCCTTGCCCGATCTCAGAGAAGGACCTGACCAAGCCTATCAGCAACTACTTTATCAGCAGCAGTCACAATACATACCTATCCGGGAACCAGTTGGCAGGAAAGAGCAGTACGGATGCATATAGAAAGGTCCTCCGGCGGGGCTGCCGATGTATAGAAATCGATGTTTGGAATGGTGACTCGCCCAGTTCGACCCCAGACTTGGTTTCCAAAACCCAATCGAAGCCGCAGCATTCCCGGCATCTCTCTGGAAGCAGTTGGCACAGCGCCGCGGCAACCTGGAAGGACGCGATAGAGGAGAAAATCGAGCAAACTAGCAAACATTTCCTCGGCGAGAAGAAAGCTCGGAGTCGCACCCCAAGCTTCACAAGCCAAGATGCGCCTGCTGCGTTTGCAAAAGACGTACCAGCAACCGATGTCTCGGCGAAAGACAGCTCATCATCCTTGGACCCATCGCTGCTCGCCGAACGACTAGAGAGGACTACGTCAAGGCAGTCGTTCAGTCCCACGGAGCCCATCGTGATGCATGGTTATACTCTGACAAAGCCGATCGGGTTCAGGGAGGTTTGCCAAGCGGTCCGCGAGACTGCATTCGAGACAACGAATCTGCCCATTATCGTCAGCCTCGAAGTGCACGCGGACTTCGAGCAGCAAGAGCTCATGGTCCAAATCATGAAGGAAGAATGGGCCGGGTTACTGGTTGAAAAGCCTTTCGAGGACTGTCCACAAGATAAAATGCCGAGGCTCGAGCAACTGCTTAACAAAATCCTCGTCAAAGTGAAGAGGCCCGCCAAGCCGGATGCGCCTGTTCCAATGGCTACACTAGCGCCTGCTCCAACAATCGAGGACGATGCTTCGTGCTCCGAAGACGATAGAAGCATGGGCGGATCAAGCATCAAGAAAGCAAAGGTACTCATTGGAGAGCCATTGGGTGCTTTGGGGATATACACCCACAGCGAACACTTTAAAAGCTTCGAATCGCAAGCGGCCAAAATACCCTCTCACATATTCTCGATAAGTGAGTCGAGGATATTGGAGCTTCACGAAACTAAACCTCAAGAGCTTTTTACACACAACATGAATTACTTTACGCGGGCCTATCCCAAAGGCCTGAGGTTTGATTCGTCAAACTGTGATCCATCGCTTTTCTGGCGCAAGGGCGTACAGATGGTGGCACTGAACTGGCAATCCACCGACGAGGCAATGATGCTCAACGACGGCATGTTTTCGGGCGAGCACGGATGGGTATTGAAACCTCCCGGGTACCGCAGTGACGACCCGTCGACCTCACAAGCTGATGCCATCCCGCATCGGACGCTTACGCTGCGCATCACGGTCCTCGCCGGCCAGCATATACCATTGCCCGAGGGTGCCGGCAGCGCTAATGGCAACACGAGGTCGTTCCGTCCTTTTGTCAAGTGCGAATTGCACGTCGAGAAGCACGAAGAGCGGTCTAGTGCTTCTATTATCGATGGAGGCGCCCGTCCACTCGATGACTTCAAACAGAAGACAGTATCCGGAAAGTCCGATCATCCCGACTTCGGCAGCACCAAGAACTTACTAGAGTTCATAGGGGTCCCGAAGGTGGTAGACCAGCTCAGCTTCGTAAGGTAAGGTTCTTTTTCTTTTTCTTTCGGGATGATATCATGCTCTAGCGTACTCCTTTTCGTCATTTCTCTATCCAATCCGTGTGGCGTCGCCTGTCACGCTGCACTGCATTTCATTCATCCGAACCGTCGGGTCTTCACTCGACCCAACAGCCAGTGGACCGTGTGCAACTTGCTCTCAAGCGAGAACAGTTGTGCTGGCATATGCAACGGCCCGCTCGGCAGGGAGCACCCATCACACATGCAGTTGCTTACGCTGCCCGTACGCGAAGACACAAAGCATATACTGGTACATGCATGCGATGGGTACCACACCTGTCACTGCTGTTGTGCGCTGGTTCTCTTACAGTGGAATCGTCTTTTTTTCCGACGTTGGAACCCAACCGGGATACTTGGGCAGTTTGGCTAACCTGACTTTTCCTCTCTCGCCTTAGGTTCAAAATCGAGGACGGGGCTTCGCGACTCCCCATCCACCGTGATCCCTTCGCCGGCTGGGCCTGCATCCGTCTAGACCGGCTAGGGACCGGCTACCGCTTTATCCACCTCAAGGATCCGAAAGGTAATCCGACCAAAGGTGTTTTACTGGTTCGTGTCGATAAGGTGCTATCATGATCCTGACCATCGAAATATGGGCGGATGTAACGAGCCCTGTTTTTGTCAGAATCCGGTTGCTGCACATGCAGACAGCGGCGATGCTTGTGCCTACCTCAAGTTGGCCGGGTCGTATTCGCTTCGTCATTGGTTGCCGTTTGCTCGTTTATTTTATGTTAAGGGACACATGTACTTGTTGGGAGTCTGGGGTCATGTAGTATACAGCGGGAGAACGGATACCAATCTGTACGGCGTATGGTGTAAATTAACAGATCTCATGTACATACATAAGATTGTCTTTGAGGATTTTAGGAGACCAGTACCTAGTCGTTGGAAGTGCTATTACAGCAGCGATACTGGGGCTGTCATAGATGGGAAGGACGTGAGAAAGAGGGAAAGGAAGATCCCCGGTGCGGAAACTTGAACAAACAGGCGGGCGGGCCGAATTCCGACGCTCATAGAATATTGTTTGAAGAACTTGTAATATGAGATACAAAGCCGTCATAGGCAAGCCTCGCGTGACTCTTGCTCACTATCTTCTATCCGGTAGTATTGATTAGTAAGTCAAGAAAACTTCCATATGTGACCACGATGCCGTCTCCATTTCTCCCCGAGGGTTGGTATAAGCTGCCTACTAATAAAGTAGAGTTTCGCAACGAAGACTGGAAGAGGCTAGGTGCGTTCCGAGCAGGGGTATGTATTAAGCAATGTGGATATGGTTCCTCCTTTCACTTACACACCTGCATCCGGTGAGCCGGCCATACGCGTGCATGTAGCTTACCTACCGTTGCCGTTCTTCAGCATAGTCAGTTCCCATGCCCACCGACTCCCTGATATGTAAGCTCATCTGAGCCAAGAAGCCGAATCCGCCGATAGTTGCTGCTGCCGTCAGACGGGTCATCCCGACTCCTATTGGGAGGCAGAAGGGATCGAAGGAGGGGTGGTAGCTGCCTGTCGCAGAATCGCTTCCGCGAAGCATCGTCGGGGTTCCATCCTCGGAGTATGCCCACGAAGTTAGGTTAGCGTATTCATGTATGTAGGTGGTCCCCTCTCTCTTTCTGTTTCTTTCTTTTCTTTTTGTTGTACAGACAGGGGTAGCATCGTATTAGAAGGAACGCCATGTATGTTCCATTCTCTACCTGTTTTCTAAATACTGTAAACAGAAAAGGTGCGGTGCATGTATGTGCCCCAGCGTACATGGCTATCAGATCCCTTGTCGGGATCTCGTTTTATTTCTTCGCCAAGGGCGGCGCCGGATCAAAACTGTACGAATATGTATGTACATAACGAGCCAAAAGCCGAGTGGAGAAAAAAAGGCAGTCAGTATCTTGGGCCTGGAGCACGAACCGAAACGAAACAAAACGATGCCCGGAGGGGCAAAAGCGGGAGGGACGACTTTGTACACCCGGCGGAGATATTTTGGCTGACTCTATGCCAGGGGCACACAAGAAGATGGGAAACAGTGGTCCAATGCTTCCGGCAGTCTCCGTCCTGTCACTCGCCAAAAGGCCAAGACGGTTCCACGACACGAGGACCTGTCAAATCTTTGCCTGGAAGCAAGCAGCAGGTGCGCCGATCCATATGGATAAGCGATTGTGCTGTGGGACAAGACGGGGTCGTATATGTTTGGTAGCGGATATTGGTTTGGGGCGGTTCAGCTTCCTCTATAGGCGCGGATCTGTGTGCCTCTTTTTTTTTCCTTTTTCTCTTTTGGCTCGCTTTGCCATGAGGTATGGCTAAACCAGTCGCCTGAAACCATGAAGGATCTCGATACATGAAGATCAATCCAACTATGATTTGCATTGCTAGTGCAGGTATGGGTGCTGTAGCCGCTCTCTGCGAAAACAATCTGACGTTACTCATTGCAGATCAATTTTGTGTGTATTTCCTGCTCTCTGTGACAGCAAGCCATAATGGTTTTGCTTTTCCCCCCTCCTTCTCCCCGTTGACCCCCCTTCACTCGTCACACAATATATTGTTGACGGCTACGTATCCCTGGAACCCTCCATGACAGCCCAGCTGACAGACGCCACGACCCGAGGGAGCGTATCGGTGAATTTAGCCCCATGCCCATGGACGGTGTGTGTTCCCAGATACAGCATGTTTTTGTACGTCGCACATGGCGTGGTGTACGAACGGGCAGCAGCTGAGAAGCAGCGGTGGGAAACGGGAACAATTCCCCGTAGAACCGTACGATATACAATTATCCATTGCCCGGGTAACTTCCCAGGGAACCGGTAGATTTCGAGCCGCCAGTTGGTGTCGTTATCAACACATCGGGCTGACCACTGGGGGTGTGCGGGGTGACCCTGAGCGGATCAAGACGCCTCAAGAGCGAGAGAACCGCCATGGCAGGCTAAGAGGGCTGACGCATACATAGTGAGTGGGCAATCATGTACCTATGCCGATGGTAGCGTGCATATGCGACACGCGACGCCGTGTCACTCGAGACAAGACGGCAAGTTTGTCGCTGTGTTACTCGGAACCTTTTGGCAGCAGACCCAACGGCTTTTGTCTGATATGACTTCAACGGAACCGCTGCGGGAGTCTGACTCGACTGGGCAGAGAAGCAAAATAAGCTCTCGGAGCAACGGGAGAAAGGATATTGCCAAATTAGACTTCATGTCTCGGTCACTATAAGCTTCTACTCTATGGGCTCGAGTCTGAAGATCTTTCGGACATCACTCCTTCCTCTTGCGACGTCGGCGCAATGCCTCTCTCATTCTTGTTAGCTGGATGGCTGGATGGCTGGCTGTCAGGTCTCTGTCCTGTGGGAAAAGCGACATGTCAGAAAGCAATACATCACTTTGCAATCTCCGAACGAGACACATAAGCCCAAATGTGAGTGACAATGAATGAGAAAAGGCTCGGGATGTTGCCTATGGACCGGCACGCCGGCGTGGCACCTTCTCGCGCAGATCATTGATATTCCACGCAGAAGGTTCCTTTTTTCTGCTTTTCGCAACACACGCGCACACACACAGCACGCATACACGGTAGGTCGGGAGGGTGAATGCTTGTTCGTCCCAGCAACTTGGTCCTGTCAAATCTGCACGCAACCTGGTGTTCCCTGCATGCCAAGCATGAGCCATGGGTGTGTGACACCGGTGTGGTCGCTGAAGCACCGAGCTGTGTTACGCGGGAGACAGACGCTGTATGTAGCTGGAGTTGACAAGTTGACGCTGTGTTTGTCCTCGTAAAAGCATTGTACTGGCGAAGAACCTCGACCCGAGGCAGGCGTCTCATGAATGGAGAGAGCTGAATATCATACTTGTCTGAGGATGAGAGGAAGAGAGCCATGCTGTTCTAAACTGTAATAGTGGCTGCCAGGGACGGCGCCTCGTGGGCAAGGTAAGTAATGACATGTCGTCAGATCTCGCATGGAACTTTGGTGTTCTGGAGCAGTCATGGTGCAGCTCGGCAGTCGAACTAAGTACACCGGTTGAAATCGACATGGGGGTGGCTGCCAGTCCTAGTTAGCGAACGGCGGGAAAACAGGGCGTCGAAGCAAACTGGTCCCCAAGGATTGCGATATGTCACATTCTCAGCTGCGTCGTGTCGTAGCGCACAACCCCTAAAAGGCGTAAAAGCGTATAAGCAACTTGGTTTTCTTTTCTCTTTTCTGGGTGAAGAAGGTGTCCTGCGCCGCTTCTATGCGCCGCCCTTGAGATTTCCTTGGGCCTTGGCAGGAAAGAAAAACAAAAGAAAGCCTCACCTTGACGGTCAAGGTTCTTGTCTGTTGCATATTTCTAGCGAACATGGGAGAAAGTACACTGCGACGTAAGAATACATGGGAGAGGTCTACATGAGTATACTCCAAAAGGCAGTTCTTCTCACCCCCACATGCAGTTTCAGGCGGAGGGTTGATGTACTGTAGCGAGGGTAGCTCATAGGATCAGCGTACTAAATAGCGCCCTGCAATCACTGCCAGGGAATAAAAAAAGAGACCTTCTTGCGAGTATCATTCGGATAGCTCCCAAACGTACCGGATTTTGACATGCAGCCAGTTCCTTTCGGGTAATCTTCACGAGCTCGCGTGGGGTCAGACACAAGGTGGGAACCCTCGATCCGGACAAGTCATGTACGTGCTACGGCGAAAGTAGTGGGAAGCCGGGGGGGGGGGGGGGAAACCCCGGGGGGCCCAAAAACCCCCCCCGG